>NJDC01000910.1:64949-102229 GCA_002245475.1 Calephelis virginiensis
GTATCTTCGGCTAGTCGTGGGTGCCTTGGTTGTACCTCTGCCTACCTCTTCGGGGATATGGGCGTGAAGATACTTTACGTTTAAAAAAGATAGCTTTTTTTTGCATGGGTACCTCCTTCTTTCTCCTTGTTAGTTCGTGTCCGCTGAGTAGAATAGAGTATCTGTCTCACTGCCAAGCCGCTTGTAAGAGGCGAGTGTTGGTTACATTTAAATAGGTAATTTCCAATGAGACTACTGCTGTGCAGCAACTTGCCCGTGTATGAATACACAGCCTTACCTATTCCTGAAGCCACAATGGCCAGGCAAGTCATAAAAGACTAACATAGGGTTAATGTATATATTTCAGTCTAGCGGTCTCTGTGATCTAGCGGTTCAGTTGTTGAACTTGACAGCATGACGTCCCGGGTTCGAATCCCGGATCGGGCAACAAAAACAAAATTGGATTTTTCCAATCTTCCAATAAAAAAAATGTGCCCGGGATTTCAAATGTGCCCGGTTTGCGATAGGCTGGCCACCTATCACTGTGGGACTTAGTGTCTTCTGCTAGTCGTGGGTGCCCTGGTTGTGCTTCTGCCTATCGCTTCGGGGATACAGACGTGAAAATACTTTTTTTAATTTATATAGGCAGCAAGACCACTGGTGGTAGAGTACCGAGCAACTTACCCGAGCAGAAATCCGCTACATTCCATATTCCTACCGCCATATGACAGTGTCTGAAGGGTAGGTTGTGCGGTGTAAGGTAATAAATTATATAAATTTAAATGTAATTAACGCACTGAAACGTTAATTGTCTTATCAGTGCCTATTACATGACTAGGGTTGTCAGCATTTTTAAGTGTGACAACAGTATTTTTAGAAATAGATTTATAACATGACGTACGCTTAAATAAATATTTTTTTTTATGAAAACAGTAAAAATCTACTAAATTACCTAAACCTGTGGAATCTGTTGTTAGGGTTTCTAGTATTAGTAATGCAAAATATAAATATTGATCTGTTGTACTGCGATATAGTATTTTCGCGATTCTAACCGATTCTGATAAAGATGGTTCTCAATTCGACTGCACGTTTTATTTTTTATTAATTTTGCATGCTTGTTTCGCGATTATTTAGTTAACCGATTTTGAATTAAAGTCATTTTAAGATAAGTGAAAAAATTAAATACCTCTAAGTATAACTCCAAAACCAATCTTCAGATCTTAAAAATCGAAATAGAGTCGGTTTTTGCAGTTATACAGCGCTTAATTATTACTTCAATAGTATATGTATACTGCGAAGTTCATAGTTCATATAATTCAATATTGTTATATGGTAGATACAAGCGTACCTACAACAAGCGTACAAGCGTACGTATGGTAGGTAAGTGCCAACCCTATACAACTGATGTCATTGTTCCTGCATGTATTTAAAACATGTATTCAATCGGAAAGGTCTTCAAATATGATAAACGTTGGCCGAATACAAATCAACTTAAAATAATGAAAATAATGGTTATACTAAGTTAATTGTTTTTTTTTATTATTTTAACTCTACTTATTATGCAACTGTAGTTTTGCCTGCCTGTCCATCTAACTCTCTTCCAGTCTATTTGATAGAGACGAGCTTAGTTTAAATAAGTCATTACTAACAAGGTACTGAAGGTAGGTAGGTAAGGTAAGGTAGGTAGGTGCTTTGCAGCAACTTGCCCTGACAGGGATCTGCCTTGCCTATTCCTACTACCATAATTACTCGTTCTTGTTCCGGTTCGGAGGGTAGGGTAACCGGTAGACTTTGCATTATAGGCCTAACATCCTTGTCAAAGGACTACGATTTATAGACTCATCTGAATCATCAGAAGAGCCGTGTCTTTGATCGCTGACCTCTCATATTGATATAAAATCACTAATAAAGGTATCTTTATCTAAAGCTGTAAGAACCCGCGTTAGCTAGAATGTAAGAAAAAAACCAAAGTCACTTGTTACTACCAGTGAAAGTCCATTAACATCAGATCAACCGTTTCAGAGGTTAATCGAAGCAAACAGACAGACACACAAAATTGATAAAAAAATTCCTTTTGTATATAAGCAGTACGTAAAGTAGTACAGTAGTAGTGGTAGCAGCAGTAGTAGTAGTACATTCACATGTAGTAAAAAGTAGTTGTAATATTACAAACTGACACTCCAATTTTATTTATTTGCATAGATGTATAGATGTTCATATTGTGTCAATTTTTATATGATTCTTTTCTTCTTTTTGCATTTGAGTGTATTTTTCAATAGCAGAAGCTATTAATAAAAGAGTGACAACTGAGTCGGGCTTGGCAATTAGATAGTGACATATACAAGGTTTTCTCGAATAAGTTAACGATATTTTCAGCTAGGGACTCAGAATAGATACCTGAAAATGTAAAAATAATGAAAAAAGAGCATGAAAGTAGAATAATTGCGGTCGAAATGAGATGCGTTACGGAAAATCTGCAGTGTAACACTCGCTGACCGCATTCGTAATAGTGAGATTCGAGAAAGAGTAGGATTGAAAGAAAGTGTTGATGTCAAAATGCGAAAGAGCATGCTCTGCTGGTTCGGTCATGAGGAAAGAATGACAGATGAAAGATTGACAAAGCAGATATACAATGCGAATGTGGATGGATGTAGGTACCCTGGGAGACCAAGGCTGACATTCCACGATCAGATCACTCGGATATTATCCGAAGGTGGTGTCAAGAGTCTCCGAAACTGCCATGTTTATATGAAAAGGGTAATGAATGTGAAAGAAGCCAGATAGGTTTGTCAAGAACGTGAGGTCTGGCACTCGATACTCTCTGCCTACCCCGTAAGGGACGTGAAGATATGTTTGTATGTAAATAAAAATAAGTAAATAAAAAAACATAGTTATTATGACTAAAAAGTTAGCGCTCACAGCTGTTCGCTGTATACTGCCAATGGTCATTAACCTTTTGCGGAATATTACTGTTATTTGTTTATTATGAGTCTGATTTTTTTTACTAATTCAGTTAATTATGCAGAATATCTAGCATCAATTTCATGCACTAATTTGAAAGTGCTTTATATATAGATATTAGGTAATGGTGGTAGTATTTCGATACAAAATTCAATTGTACTACTAATTTCTTTTATGCGATAACGCAAGTATACAGCTCTCCATAAGGTAAGAGACAACTGTGTGCTATAGATACCATAGATATCTCCGTACTGGTTTCGGGCTCCTTTGCATAATAGACTAGCTGGCCAGAATAGGCTTACCGTCACTAGCAAAGTGTCTTCTGACTAGGTGGTACAGTTTCGCAGTGACTCACCCGGATTTGTATCACTGCCTTACCTATTCCTGTCGCTAAAACGTCAGTGCTTACCGTTGACGTGTTCCGGTTTGGAGGATAAGATTTGGCAATGCACCATTACCACCTTTGATGTCTCTAGGCGGCATGAATTTCTTACCATCAGGAAATCCGTGTGCTTGATTGCATTCATTCAATATTATTCATTAAATAAAGATATTTAGTTAGAATGCACAATCTGAAAAAAAGAAATAAAATATATCGAGCTGACATTCTGACAAGCTATCTATTTTATCTTCTTAATTAAAAATGAAAATAAAATTAGTCTTTCCCTAAAATTGATTCCTCTAATAAATTCTATCTAATATTACATTCGTTTTAAATATTAACATGGCTTTTAAATCCTTTCTGGACATGCTCGTAAGCAATTTTTTTATTTATGATAATAGAAGGCAAACAAGCAGACGGATTTCCTGACGGTAAAAAATTCACGCCACTTAGAGACACCAAAGGTAATAATGGTGCGTTGCCAACCTGAGGCCAAGATGTTAGACCTCGAGCAAAGGTAAGTTTACCGGCTACCTTACCCTCAGAACCGGAACACGTCAACGGCAAACACTGACGTTATGGCGGCAGCTGTACCAATTCAGGCGAGTTGCTACGAAACTCTACCATCTAGTAGGATATCAGGGTGTTAGTGACGGTAAGCCTATGCTCGCCTTTTACGAACTGCCTGGCTGGAAGACAGATGGTCTTTTCTGCAAAGCAGCCCAACACGGCGACCTTTAATATTTGTTAATACATACATAAATAAAGATCATAATATTTGAAATTTGCCTTCAATGAACTCATATTTGCTTTTAATTATAATTTCTAACGCTTCTAAAGGATATTTACTACTTTGGATACTTAGTATATAAGTTTGTGTACTTTATACTAATTTGAAGATATTCCCCGAGCGGTTGTACTTACTAAGTTTTAATTGTTTTCGGAACTTGTGAAACTAATTTATTCTCGTGATGGTCTGGTTGGAGTAGACTTTGAGATACAGTTCGTAGGCGAGTAGTTGACCAGGTTATTACCAACAAGAGGTCTGGTGGTAGAGTCCTGTGTGCAGCATCTCGAACAAGTACAGATACACTTAATCGTGCCTTAATGAGGAAAGCGTTTAATTTTAAACTTAAATCAAGTATCTTCACGCCCATATCCCCAAAAAGGTAGGCTGAAGCACAATCAGGGCATCCACGATTAGCTGAAGACACGAAATCACACAATGTGATAGGTGGCCAGCCTATCGCCAACCGGGCACACGTATTCAATCCCGAGCAACACTTTTTTAATAGAAAATTGGAAAAGTCGGGAATCGATTATAAAATATATAATCTGTGATACTCCTGGTGTTGCGTATGTCCGTGGGCGGAGGTGATCACTTTCCATAAGGTGACACATTTGCTCGTTTGCCTCCTCTTCTATAAAAAAAATCGAACCCGGGACTTTATGAAGTCAAGTCCAATAAGTCGCCTCTGTGGTCTAGCGGTTCAGTTGTTGGACTCGACTGCATGAGGTCCCGAGTTCAAATCCCGGGTCGAAAATTGGGTTTTTCCAATTTTCTAATAAAAAAAAAAATTGCTCGGGATGGGATATGTTCCCGGTTGGCGATAGGCTTGCCACCTATCACATTGTGGGACTTAGTGTCTTCAGCTAGTCGTGGGTGCCCAGGTTGTGCCTATGCCTACCTCTTCGGGGATATGGGCGTGAAGATACTGTTTTCTTTTTTTTTAAGTCTAATACTCGGACCGGTAGACTACAGAGGCGTTTTTAGCATTTTGATTTATTTATCGTATAGAACTAACTCCGTAAACCACAAATAGTTTGTATTGAATGTTACTACATTCTTCACCTGGTACGTGAAGCTATTGAAATTTAAACACCCTCAATAATTATTTGAATAGAGAAGACAGTTCTAAGTTGACCCAAGCGTGGTATCCATTTATCGGTGGTTCCGGGCTAAATATACTAAAAGTGCCGTAAAGAGTAGGGACATAGTATTGTGTGTCGCGATATAGTACCCTGAAAGGATAGTGATATGGACGTTACAAAAAAAAATTCTGTCAGTAGATCCTCCTGTCAAAAGATACAGCCGAAGTCTATGTAACTAGACAAATATAATAAAAATATTTCGTGAGTATCACGTATAAATAGTTAAAATTAGATGATAGCGTTTTTTATTTTTATTTTATTTTTTTATTTTAATTATTACAATTATTCCGGTTATCATTTATTTTTTTGACATTTGTAAATTTTGATTGATTTGTTGGCATTGTTAGATCTTCGGTCGAATATAGAGGGTAGGTAGCTCGCTCATTCAACCGGACATCGAGCGGTCGACTTTGAACTGAATGGACGGGCAAACAGTCGCGAACTAACGCCCATAAGCATAACGTGGGTACACCTCATAATATATAAACTAGAGTGATAGTGATAGTCTACATAAGACGTTAAATGAATAACCTTCGTCTGAGACCAGAAGTAAGCCGAGGAACCGTGCCAGCGACTCGCATAGGTGCCTGAGCGACCCTGGATTAAAGATTGGTGACGCTTGTTTGCTTACTCGTCTGTAAATAACCGAAGTTTGTCATTCTTTTACCTGAATCTCTTACTCTCAACTCATACAGTCCACTACCTCTTAAAACATCTCCTTGTAGCCATCTGTTGAACTTTGTCGTTTTTTGTCTAGCGTTAAAGCTAGACTACGCTACAGTCATTCTGATTAATTTGACATTTATAGTAGGTTTATGTAATGAAAAAGCATTAGCAATTGTTATCTTATTGTTATTGTTTATTTAAATTATTTAAATCTTGACTCTCAAAAAAGGAATCTTGTTATACTTACTATGAAAAAAATAAATATTCTATTCTATTCTTTCACTAGCGTTGACCGATCCAGAGGGTAGGATTTTCTTACCATTACCTTACCATTGGTCAGTAACCTTCAAACTTGGTGTGCTCATAACCTACAGCTGTCTCGTATCAGGAAAAGATCCTTCTGCTAGTACCCATTTTGTGAAAATCCTTTTTTGTGCTTTAACAATGCAAATATTAAAGCAGTTAACTTTTGACACCATGTGTGAATGTGGAGGAAGATAGATAGGTTTTATGAACGATGTTACTACAGATTTGTGAATATTAAAATTTATTAATAACTAAAACATTTTTTTAATATTCCAGCGTTTAAGCAGTTATGATTATTACACTGTTCTGGCGTTTGAAATTAATTATCAGCATCTGTTATTTTTACTGTGCTTAGAAATTTGTAATAATCGGCGATTATTATTTTATAGCGTTTAGTTATTTTGTGGTTATCATCGTTCATCGGGTTTACTGTATTTTAGCATTAGTAACTATCGACTGTTTGTTGGTTTTCTAGCTTTTTTAAAGTTGAAATAATCAACAATTTTACGCTATGGCGTTTAGACTTAGTATTTTCGACATTCCATAATTTAACAACTTTTAGTTTTATTATTATTTAAAACTATTTGTAGCGTGGCATTTCAACATTTATTATTATCGACGTTTACTTGTTTAACACCAATTTGGTATGTTTAATTAGCGGCCATTATTGATTTGGCGTTCAGACTTAATTGACAGTGCCTGATACTTTTACATTTATATCTATTTATCTGCGTTTATAAGTTTTATGGCTTTAGAAATGTGGTATCGGCGTTTATTAATTTTTCACCGTTTAGAAACTTGTATTTATCCACGTTTCTTGGTTTATTGACGTTTTGTTACATTTGATGACAACGTTGACGTTTTGTGGTGTGTCATTAGCTTTATGGTTACCATAATCTCTTTAAAACAATATTATTTCAGTAATAGTGATTGTAATCGGAGAAAGACAACCTTATGACGTATGGCGAGTGGCTAGCGTACTCGCCTAACTGCATTACGAACCGCGAGGCTTGGGTTCGATTCCCGACGGGGGCAGGCATTTGTGTGATGAACATTTAGATGTCTGCATTTCCGGGTCTGGGTGCTTATTAAATGTATTCTGGTATCTATTTAAGTTTTACTATGTAATAGTATCGTTGACTAACACCCATAACACAAGCATATAATTTGCTTAGTTTGGGGTTAGTTTCAATTTGTGTAACTTGTCCAGGGAAGATTATCTATCTATCTAAAGTATCTTCACGCCCATATCCCCGAAGAGGTAGGCAGAGGTACAACCAAAGCACCCACGACTAGCCAAAGATACGAAGTCCCACAATGTGATAGGTGGCAAGCCTATCGCCAACCGGGCACATATCCTATCCCGGGCAACATTTTTTTATTAGAAAATTTGGAAAAACCCAATTTTCTTTTTTTTGTTGCCCGACCCGGGATTCGAACCCGGGACCTCATGCAGTCAAGTCCAACAACTGAACCGCTAGACCACAGAGGCGATCTATCTATCTATGTGTATATATATATATATCAATCAATGCCATTTTTCGTTGTAATTTTATAACTCAAGAACGAGATCACCTATCCAAACCAATTATTTAGGCTTTGTTCGGACTATTTAGTATATGGTTTATGTGAAGTTTGCATAAAATTGGTCGAGAGGTTCTTTATTTATCATTTTTTGTTTTGTTGTGTTATGTCATTCATGCGGTCATATACGTAGCGAAGCATGTACTGGGCCGATAGTTAAGTATAGTTAAGTGGACATTTAGCAACATGGAAATAATACTGCTTTAATCGTTCAAGGTAGAGCCCCAGTTTACGCAAATTACTTTTCCACGCGATTAAAAAAGTTTATTTAACGAAAAGCGATCTGTAAGACGGGCACATTTATTTATCACGTACATGAATATTTTCGTTTAGTACTAACAAAAGGAAATAACTTTTGTAAGCACTTTGGTGAATTACAAAATGGATAATCTAATTGTGTTTTATATTCCGCCGCGCAATATTAAGGTTGTAAATTACAAAATAATATTTTTGTTATTTTAAACTGAATAGGACAGGTGTCTGTCTGTAAAGATAATTTTTCGTTTATTTCTAATTTTTCTAAAATAAAATCGCCTCTGCGGTCTAGTGGTTCAGGTGTTGGACTTGATTGCATTAGGTCCCGGGTTCGAATCCCGGGTCGGACAACAAAAAGAAAATTTGGGTTTTCCAATTTTCTAATAAAAAATGTTGCTCGGGATTGGTTGTGCCCGGTTGGCGATAGGATTGCCACCTATTACATTGTGGGACTTAATGTCTTCGGCTAGTCGTGGGTGCCCTGGTTGTGCCTCTGCCTACCTCTTCGGGGATATGGGCGTGAAGATACTTTTTTAAAATCATTGTTCAGTCGCCTGTGCATATGCGGTTCACGCAGTCTGTAGCTGCTAACATGATATGGTTTTGAAAGCCGGTAAACTTACTTCATTAAGCGTGTCATACTCTGCAGTAGAGCCACCATGATAAATCCTGTTCAATTTTATCTTAAAATGGGGTCCTCCAACGGGGATAATGTTTGTATGTGGTGTATAGCTGTACCAAAGTGTTAAGCAGAGGCAAAACCAGGCCACCCACCACTAGCCGAAGACACTTAGTATCACAATGTGATAGGTGGTGAGCCTATCGCCAACCGGGCACATATCTAATAACGAGAAACATTTATTTGTTAGAAAATTCGAAAAACCGCTTTTTTTGTTGAAGGACCCGGGATTCGAACACGGGATCTCATGAACTCAAGTTCAATAGCTGGACCGTTAGACCACAATGGCGATATTAATCAATAGCCTCGCACTTTTATTAATCACTAAAGATACTCACTTTACTCACGGCTGGATTATCAAACATTGTTCAATATCCTCACGTCAGTTCAGTATTCAGGGTAAGCTTTGAAATGCCTTTTTTCTTTTTACTTATAAAAGAAACAATGCTATGCTCACAAAAGACCTTTATTTGTCGAAGTATATAATGTATTGTCTTAAAGAAATTCCACTTCATGTTATAAGTAGATAAGAGATGACCGGCGCTTATAAACACAGATGTTACTGGTGCTATGTTATGGCTGGGATGGCCACGTGTGCAAGTGCAAATATTATCATAGCTTTTGTAAAAAAAGAGGACAACTGCGAGCAGTAACACTGAAGAAAAAACAGTTTTTTTTTCCCATGTGGGTCCGGATCCGCAGGGTAGAATAGACCATCTGGCTATCACATAGCAAAAGTGGCTAGCAAAAGCTAAGATATAAGTCATCACCACTAAGATCATTGGTATTACAGCGCTGTGCAGCAACTTGCCCTGGTTGGTATCCACCGTCTTTTCCTGCCGCCATAACGACAACGTCTGTTCCAATCTGGAGGGTAGGTTATCGGAATAGGCCATACTGTCCCGGCCACAGGATAGCGATGTTCCTGTAACATCTATAGTACCTATAGGCCATAGCTGTCTCTTTCCATAGGAGAGCGGTGTGCTTGTTCGATAAGGTTTTACAGCTGGAGATCCCATTTCTTTCGACTTCCTCTTATAGCAAATTATTTACAGTATCATCAGCTAGGTTGTGACACTTATTACCGCTATCAATTTGTAGTGCTGAAAATATTTTATCAGTGTATATATAAAAGTAATTGCTGTTCGTTAGTCTCGCTAAAACTCAAAAACGGCTGAACCTATTTGGCTAATTTTGAATTTGAATTATTTGTTCAAGTCCAGGGAAAGTTTAAAAGATAAGAAAAAGGGAAAACTGCTAGGAGACTAGGGAAAATAACATTTTATTTTTTCCCATACAAACTGAACGGAACGAATACGCCGGGACAGCTAGTTTAAAAATAAGTAAGTTCTTAACTTATTTTCTACTAACTGCTATTCATTTTGCGTACTAATAACTACACCACAATAAAATCGTCAACTACTTAGTAGTTAATACATGCATATTGTTTTATATTGTTGGTTGTCTGTGAGAAATGGCATTTTTGCGAGAAGACTGCCTATTGTACTCAATTATTTTTATTTTATTATTAATTTTAAGATCTGGGGTTTCACCACGAACGCTCCATGTTGCCAATTGTCGACTTATATATGCATTTTTATGTCATACGTTTTAAGGATGTCTTTTTCCGATGACAATAAGTATTATTAAAATAAAGTTGTTTAAAGAGCTTATGGTTACCTACCTCATGTAAATTTCTTATGGACGGTGTCCAATAAAAATATTTTTTTCGTATTGTATTGTATAAAAAATAGGTCAAACAGTTGAACTAATCTGGGAAAGCTACTGTACAGCTTTAAATCGCGTTGGTAAAGTAGTTTCATGCAATCAAGCGTTTTGTTTTCATGCTAACAAGGAGCTTTTTTTAAAAGCTAACTAGACTTCATTTGTAACTTTTATTTCTGCGACGTGCTTTGTAATTGAAAAGCTTCTCTCAACTTATAAGTTTTTAAAAAACTCTAGTAGAATAACTTATGCTACATTTCAATAACTGAATAAAATTATTTTAAAAAGGTCAGTGTAATCTGGTTTATAAATGGGTTTGTTCCACATTCGTCCTACAAAATTTTGCCCCATATCAGAAATCCGTGTTCGTCCTACATTTTATTCCCGTTTCGTCCTAAAAATGATTTTCTACTTTTTATTATAATTTCGCCCGTTTCACCCCAGATTTTATGCTCGTTTTGCCTCGTTCATTTTTGTTAACATTTTTAAGTAAGCCAGAAACAAAAATTTTATTATTTTTTATAGCAGCATTTTTTGTAGCATTTTTTTATTATTTTTTATAGGTCGTTTATACGTTCATACGCTAAATAGTTGCATTTAAAACCAGTTGACCAGTCAATAGACCAATGACATAGATTTAGGCTGTATCAGTTAGGAAACGCAAAACATATAAATTATAACACTCTGTAGAATATTCTTTTGCTACCTGCTTGTGAGGAGGTTGCTTGCAGTACCATTTAAGGTCTATATATAATATTTTTCCAAAAGTGCGCTACTCATAATGCTCATACATTCGGCGAAAAAATGATAATAAATAAGTCGTGTAAATTAGGCGGTATTTTAAACTGATCATGCGCACTGGTTATATGTGGGTTATATTATATTCTAGTAGCAGCCGTCTCGCGCGTCTTAAAATATTTAGTAATATATACAGATATATACAAGCACTCATGAGTATTTTTTTTTACTTTTAGTTTTTCGCTAATAATTAAACGACGCTAAAAAGTTACCCATTTTCAACATCGATCAGCGCATAGTAAATGTTAATATTTTTTTTAATTAAAAACTGACTAAATTAATTAATCGCCTTATTGTTTCAAACAAAAATAAATTGTTTAAAGAGATTTTTTATATGTCCATAGTTTTCTCCGGTTCTATTAACTTAAATCAGTTTATACCGGTGACATATTTATCTCCAGTATTTAAATTATCAATTAAATGGTGCGCAGATTAAGAAGACTGGGTGGATTCAATACAGTCCATATTAAATGGCTCTATTTCTTTAGACCATCGTATGGAAAAAAGTGTCCGTTTGTTTTTAGCTGATATAGGTATTAGCTGATGTAATTAATAAAACTGATTTGTGATTTTGATTGTGATTTAGAATTGTGTATGAGACTTTAATAACAAAACATATTTTTTTTGTATGGTTTTATTAGAATTCCTGAAATATTCAAATAATTTGTAGGTAAAATATTTTAATCTAATAACTCCCTTACAAATGATACAAGAAACAGCAAACTTGATACCTATTTGAATATTTCATTACACCTAGTAAATCTTATAATTCAGATGGGACGACGTTATTGAAAAATTTGTGTAATTGTAAACGGTACTTTTAGGACCTTATGTAATGTAGGACGAAACGGGAAAGATTTTGTATATGAGGCGAATAAGGAAATTTATGGAATTTAGGACGAAAAGTTAGGATGAATACGGAACAAATCACAAAATGTATGTAATTTGAATATATAAAAGGAAAAAGGATTGACTGATTCAACTATGCATAACGAATGGATTTTTGGAAAAAAACTAGCGTCGTGCACTTCGCCTAAAGCATTTCACACACGGCAGCTATAATGTAAAGATATACATTAGATCACGATACATCTCATTACATCTTTCTATAGAAATCGTCAGCAGACCACAAACGACAGCTATAATGTACATTTTTACATCTTCGTATTGTAAAGTTGCAGAAAGATACCAAAATATACATTTACATTCCGATACATCCCAATACATCTTAATACATCTCAATATATCTCAATACATTTCCTTATGAACAGGATGTTAAAAAAATTGCTGTTACAGACAGAGACACCACATAAAGGGTTTCGTTAGCGTTCCATCTCCAAGAGAGTAGGATAGAACCCATTTTCTGGCGTTTGTCCGGTGTACTGTGTAGGTACAAACCAAACTTGTACAAACAGTCTGTCTGTTCCCTTCCATTTTTCAATTTTATGTTTTTGGCACATATGGCAATACGTACATCAAAGTTACAATGCGAATCATCTTCTGATTAACTATCTAGTAAATCTAATTGTAAGTAACTAGACGGGTCCATGTAAATATAATATAAAAATAAGAACAGCCTGTATTACAGATCAATGTCTAAAAAGTGCGTCAATCGGCGCGTATGCTAATGAAATGAAGGGAAAGATACATTACAATACCTGCTGTGTGTGTGATACATAGATGTAATGTAAAGCTGTACATACCGGGATGTAATGTATATTAATGTACATTATAGCTGCCATGTGTGAAGGCCTTAAACGTAAACTGTAAGTTTACCAAATATCATACTCCTAGGTCCGCGTAATTTTTGTAAAATGAGGTCCAAAGTTTTTGTTTCGCGTATTTATATTAGTTTAGTAAAACAAATAATACAATACAAGAGAGAATACTATCAAGATCGAACTGCGCGTAAATGAATTTCTATATTGACTTTTATCCCTCTCCTGCGGGAACCCCTTTAGTAAACAAGACAAAAAGTAGCCTATTAGGGTTAAAAATAAATAATTTAAATTTTGTAAATTTTGTAATACGTAAAATAGTACAATTGTCTCTTCATTTAAAATATGAATATTTAAAAGTTTAACTAGGTGTTGATGATGGAAAATGTCAAATATGTATTTAATGTAGCCTATAACCTAAATCGAAATATAAAGCACATACTTGCCAAACTTTGTTACCATCTGTTCATAAATTGGGTCTGAATCGCAGTCTATACCGACTGCAGACAGAAAGACAGAAATCTAAAATGTATTCTGCTGCCCCTTTGAAGTCGCATTCATCTTTTTTTTCGGATTTTCTCTATTTAAAATATCCTCTCTACAGTCAAATTAAATGAAGGTTAAGAAAGTGAAGGCCTCTGATGAGGCTGAATTTGAAAAAACACTCTGCCAAAGAGGAAGAAGTATTACTGATAAAAATGGAAGACTGCTGTACAAGTTTTGACTAAGCTATGTACTTTGCTTTAGTAGTGAAAAGTTGTCAAGTTAAAACATGTAACTTATAAATAAATATGGACTAACTAAGGAGTAAAATTAAGTTGATATTGGTGGTAATTTTATTGTGCACTCACTAAACTAATTTTAAGTTATCCCTGTCTTCTTTCAACGAAAGTAACAGAAGGAAACAAAACACTTTTAGTGCTGTCAAATTAGACCGTACACGTCATTTCTACAGACGTTTAATCTATCACTCGGAAAATATTGATTAAAAACATCACGATTAGACATGTCCGCACCAATCTGACACGTCTAAACTGTTCCATCTCTTTTGTTTTTGTTTCATTTGAGAAAGATAGCATGCATCTAAAATAAGTTTAGTTTGTGAACAGCAGAATCACCACCATTATAGACTGTATTACTTTGTTGTACATTTTTAACTGGCCCTTGGAGTACTTTACTCCATGTTTTTATTAATAAGACGAGTAGAGTTCAAGCATTTAAATTAAAAGTCTTGGATCTACAAGATTTTTAATAATTTTTCGCGGTTGTTTCATACATTTTCATCTTGGCAAGATCTTACATGAAATATTTTTGATAGGATTGCATTGCATTTTGCTTTCTTTTGTAAGTTGTTTATGTCAATACTACTGCTACATATAAATATGACGCCACCACTTGCATACTCCTGCCGCTGCATCGTGAATTTCCGCCAATGGTCGTGTTCTATGCTAAAGGGTAGGGTAATACGAGTATGTACGTCTCACATCTGTTTTAATATCCCTGCCTTAAGATAGCAATGCGTTTCTGTTCTAGAGAGTGTTTAGAAGTAAGATTGATTCATACAAACTATTTAGTTTGTAACATAAGTAAACGAAATTTTTTTTATTGTTTTAGTCTTTAAAATTGTTTACAAAATTTCAGCTTCCTAGGAAGTACTCTTGAATTTCCTTCCTTCGTAGAAACACGAATTAATGCCTAGAGGGTACAAAATTTTACAGTTTAGAATTGTTTCTTTGTCTTTATACTAACATATTATTTTTTTTTATGTTATAGGAAGGCATACAAGCAGACGGATTTCCTGATGATAAGAAATTCACGCCACCTAGATACACCAACGATGGTAATGGTCCGTTGCCAAACTAAGGTCAGGCTGTTAGGCCTCGAGCAAAAGTAAGTTTACCGGCTACCTTACCCTAAGAACCGGAACACGCCATGACGTTATGTCGGCAGGAATAGGTAAGGCGGTGGTACTAATCCGGGCGAGTCGCTGCGAAACGCTACCACCAAGTCAGATGTCACGGTGCTAGTGATGATAAGCCTATGCTCGCCTTTTACGAGCTGCCTGGCAAGAAAGGCAGATGGTCTATTCTGTAAAGGAGCCCGGACCAACAGCCTCATATATCTTCAAAATATCAAAAAATTGATTCATCTATTCTGGCATGATGCGATGACTTGAAATCAGGATTCATTTGTATATATTTTCATTTATATATGGAGTATTTCTTAAGACGAGGGATCTGTTGAAGTCGAGTACTCAATATTCGATTCTGAGTTCAAACAATAATTAAATGTACGACCTTAATTTTTTACTTAATTATTACTTATTACTTAATTATCTTTTAAAAGACATTCATCAGGCACGCAATCAACGTGACCTGTGGCCGCAGTGTGAAATCTTGATCTTGTCGTGACCTTCGCCGAAAGTCCCAAAAAGAAATATCCGCAGCACCCCTCTTACTTTTTGTACTACGCGGTTCAGTTAGTTTTTTTTTAACATGTTGCCAAATTGTTTTGCAACCTTCTTACTCCCTTGACTTTATCAAAGACCTTTTTCTTCAAATGTTTATATTTTGTGCATGTCTTTTAAGGGTTGATAATATACATGTTTGTGTTATTTAGTATCTATTTTTCTGTTTACAGTGTTTATATTTGTGCATTTTATTGTGAGTTTTTTGTTCATTTCTATTTGATTGCGGTTCAGTTGTTGGACTTGACTGCATGAGGTCCCGGGTTCAAATCCCGGGTCAGACAAGAAAAATTGGGTCTAATAAAAAAAACGTTGCTCGTGATAGGATATGTGCCCGATTGGCGATAGGCATGCCACCTATCACATTGTGGCCCCTCCACGTGCCACGTGGTGCCCTGGTTGTGCCTCTGTCTTCCTCATCGGGGATGTGGGCGTGAAGATACTTTTTTCCGCCGAAGTTTCCGCAAACTGCATTTCCACGCTATGAAATAAACTAATTCATGTGTTTTTGTCTAGCAAAAACACAATTTTTGTGTTAATTTTCACGTATAACAATTAGTTAATAAGAATTATCAACAATTTTCCCCGTGTTGGTCCGGGCTCCTTTTGCAGAATAGACCATCTGCTTTCCTGCCAGACAGTTTGTAAAAAGCGAGCATAGGCCTACAGTCACTAACGCCGTGACATCTAACTAGTGGTAGAAATTTGCAGCGACTCGCCCGGATTGCTTCCACCGCCTTGCATTTTCCTGAAGCCTTAACGTCAGTGCTTGCCGTTGACGTATTCTGACTCGTAGCATAAGGTAGCCGGTAATCAAATAATATTTTGCTCGAGGCCCAACATCTCGGTCTCAGGTTGGCAACGCATCATTACCAACTTTAACATGCCGCCATAACGTCATGACGTGTTCCGGTTCGGAAAATAGGTAGCCGGTAAACTTACATTTGCTCTAGGCCTAACATCCCGACCTCAGGTTGGCAACGCATTATTACCAACTTCGACTTCTCTAGTCGGCTTGAATTTCTTACCATCAGGATATTGGTTTGCTTCTTTACTTCCATTATCATAAAAATAAATAAAATAAATTACAATAGCGAAAATTGCAACAAAAAATATTCTATAATAAGTTATGATCCTATCGAGCTCGCACTCCAGTCCTTACTCCCTTTAACTTTTATACTGGATATATTAATCGCCTCTTTGGTCTAGCGGTTAAGTTGTTGACCTTGTCTGCATGAGGTCCCGGGTTCGAATCCCGGGTCGAGCAACAAACAGAAAATTGGATTTTTCCAATTTCCTAATAAAAAAATGTTGCTCGGCATGTAAATGTGTCCGGTTAACGATAGGCTTGCTACCTATCACATTGTGGGATTTAGTGTCACGACTAGGTGGGCGCCCTGGTTGTGCCTCTGCCTACCTCTCCCGGGATATGGACGTGAAGATACTTAACTTTTACTTTACTTATCAAATCATCATATGACAATTTATAGACTCCTCCTTTAAATAGTAAAATATATGATGCTATTTGTTTAACTTTCATTGGCAAAACATTACATATTTTTTCAATATGTCATGAAATAAAGCTATATGCATGAGATGAAAAACAGGAAATTAATAATAGTAATGACCAATGATGTACTCATCAGGAAAACGTTGACAAACAAACCAAATTACATGTGGGCAAATATGATACCAGCTATTTACCAGTGACTTCGTCAATATAGATTAGTTACGATTAAGATGCAAACTTTCGTCCTCCGAAGTTTGTTTTTTTTATTGATTTTTGAAAAAAACTGTGTTTGAACTCGGATTTTTAGCTATTTGCATATCAAATTTCATCAAAATCGGTTCAGATTTGAAAGAGCAACAGACTTTTGTATTTGTAATATTAGTAATGATATAATGGATTTGTATTTATAATATGAAGGAAGTAAACTGTAAAATAAATTAAACTAATAAAATAACACTTTCAATTTTTTTGCTATGTAGCCTATGTAATTATACTTTATTATCTAAAATTAAAAAAAAACTTATAATATAGCCAATAACTATTTCGCCTATAATTTCGATTACTTTCAAACAAAAGAGTCCATTGACATGGGACATGGGTCATGGGTATGTACAATAAGGTGTGAAAAAATTTGCTATAAAATAAAATGTTTTTTTTTATTGCATGTCCTGTGTAAACCGTTGATAGGTTACAAAAATGTTCCACAATTTTAAAGCACATATTAATATCTACAAAAAAGTTCACGACACCATATAACTAGCTATTATAGTTACGGCAATACACTAGGTGTGTACTTTAATACGTTTTAAAAGTTAGTATAAAGTGTGACCATATTCGGATCATGTTATCCATACCTTCATATTAATCCTTTTTGATGGTTTCTGGTGAGACCAAAGCTTGATCTTTTCACAGCAATCTTAGCTTGATCTTTTTCATATAGCTAAACTATAATGGTACAACTTCAAATTTGGTAATCTGAAGTTACTCATGGTTTAAAGATTTTTTTTAATTTTTTGATATTGGAAAGCAAAGAAGCAGACGAATTTCCTGAAGAAAAGAAGTTCACACCGCCCAGAGACACCAAAGATGCGTCGCTAACCTGAGGCTGAGCTATTAGGCCTTGAGCTTACCGGCTACCTTATCCTCCGTAGCAGAACACATAATCGGGCAATCACTGACATTATGACGGCAGAAACAGATAAGGCGGTGTTAGCAATCCGGGCAAATCGCTGCTAAGCTCTACCACCTAGTCAGATGTCACGGTGCTAGTGGCGGTAAGCTTATGCTCGCCTTTTACGAGCTGCCTGGTAGGAAGACAGATGGTCTATTCTGCAAAGGAGCCCGGACCAAACGGTAAAAAAAGAAAAGAAAAAAGAGCAATTTAAATTTAAGAGCGATTAAAATCTTACTTACATCTTAATCTATCTTAAGGTCCTAATGTAGGGCCCATTGTTAGAAAAAAGATTTAATTAAAAATGTTTTTCGAATCATATACCCGAAGAGGTAAGCAGAGGAACAACCAGGGCACTCATGACTAGCCGGACACTAAGTCCCACAATGTGATAGGTGGCAAGTCTATCGCCAACCGGGTAGGTATTGTCCAATCCCGGGAAACATTATTTTTATTAGAAAATTTAAAATACATATTTTATTTTTTTTTATTGCTCGAACCGGTGATCGAACCTGGGACCTCTAGAAGTCAAGTCCGATGGCAGGTCGCTAGACTAGAGAGGAGAAGCTTTATAGATCTATTTTTTATTTATAATGTTGGATCATATTCACTAGAGTTTATAAAACGTGATAACATGATTAAATAAAATTGAACCGGTTGAATTAGCTTAAGAAATGAAATTTCTTTTTTTCATGTAGTTGATTGAAACGGTAATGATTGAAACATTTTTTTTATCGACTCCAAAAAAGGAAATTGTTTTCAATTCGATTTTCTATTTCTTTTGTATATTTGTTTAGCGATTAGGTACTATCGAAATCGATTTTTATAAAAAATAAATTATTCTTCTCACCTAGCTTATCCTTCTACCACTGTTAATAGCTAACTGATTTCGACGTTCCTTTTTTAACCTCGATTTAATATGGGGCCACCATATTAAATTTGTCATGATCCGAGTAGTCGTATGTAGGTGGGAGTGAGGTAGTGAAAAATATGTGCATTATTAAGTGTAACTAAAAAAATGTTAGAAATATGCTGATAAAATTTATTGGGGACCATTTCGGAACCATTTGCTATCTTCTGAAAAAAGAATGATCTAATCGCGGACGTGGTACCCAATGAAATAGTTGGAGTTGGTTTTTGCAATTTGACTGGCCTTGATTATTGGAATAATCATAATCATAATCATCAATATGTGTGTGTGTGTGTGTGAGTGTGTGTGTATGTGTGTGTGTGTTTGTGTGTGTGTGTGCGTGCGTGCGTGCGTGCGTGCGTGCGTGCGTGCGTGCGTGGGTTTTGTCAGGGTTACATACAATTTTTATTTTTAAGATCATCATTTGTATTTGTGCAATTTTTGGTTAATCTAGTACTAAATACTTCGGCGGACTTCGTTCCGCATGTTCAGTTTGTACTAGGAAAAATTAAAATGTTGTTTTTCGTAGTTTCCTCGCAGTCGAACGGGATTAAAAGTGTCCCATGTCCGTCTCCTGGTTCTAAGTTACCTCTCCTTACATTTTCAGCCAAATCGGTTCAGCCGTTCCTGAGTTATAAGCAGTGCAGCAAACACGACTTTTTATATATAGATTGCGTGTACCTTACAAAGTGAGAACGGAGAGACCAATTCGATGCATACTTTTGTTGAAAGCTGGATGGAGATAGTTCTTATCTACATTACACATACAATAATTATCGGTTGTTATAGAACATTTTTAATTTTAATGTCATTAAAATTTCTTATTAGTATTATTATATTATATTACCCGGGGAGACCAAGGCTGACATTTCATCAGATCAATCGGATATTATCCGAGGGTGGTGTCAAGAGTCTCCGAAACCGGCGTGTTTGTATGAAAAGGGTTATGAATGTGAAGGAAGCAAGACAGGTTTGTCAGGATCGTGAGGTCTGGCACTCGATACTCTCTGCCTACCCCGTAAGGGACTTGGCCTGAAGAAATGTATGTATGTAAAATTTCTTATTGATATGTTGTTTTTATGATATTGGAAGGCTAACAAGCAGACGAATTTCCTGATGGAAAGAAATTCACGCCACCTAGAGACACCAAAGGTGGTAATGGTGCGTTGCCAACCTAAGGCTAGGATGTTAGGCCTCGAGCAAAAGTACCCCCTGAACCGGAACACGTCAAGAAGTTATGGCGGCAGGAATAGGTAAGGCGGTGGTACCAATCCGGGTGAGTCGCTGCGAAACTCTACCACCTGGTCAGATGTCACGGTGTTAGTGACGGTGAGCTTATGCTCGCCTTTTATGAGCTGCCTAGCAAGGAAGGCAGATGGTCTATTCTACAAAGAAGCCGGGACCAACACGGGGGAAATGTGGACGTTTTATCACAAAATTATTAGCACTACATAGTATGAAACAAAGTCGCTTCCACTGTCCCTATGCCCCTTTGTATGCTTAAATTTTTAAATCTACGGATTTTACGGATTTTGATGCGCTATTTTTAAATAGATAAAGTGATTGAAGAGGAAGGTGTCTAGTGTATATTTTATTCCCGTGTGAAGCCGGAGCGGGCCGCTAGCTTAAGAATAAATTGAATTTTGAATTTATCGTTTTAATATAATTAAACAGGAATACATATCAGTTGTTATAAAATCAATCTTCATTTGGTTTTGATATTTCACTGGGTATTGAAAGAAGCAGTAAATAGTCGGAATCCGGATCTTTTATCACTACATTAGTCCAATTTTTATTTGCTGATATATTTTCTTGTGATTGAGCTAACCTTACTGCTTTATTTGGAGGAATTGTGTCATAATTTTCATCGATTCCATTGGTAGAGACACATTTTTGAATGCAAATGTTTGATACTCTTTTACAAAAATGTTTTGGCATTTCATAAATTTCCAAAATATCAGGTTTGGGTGTATTAGGCACGTATGAATGTTTTAAATCAGATGTAGACGTAACCGAATCATCGAATTGATTTTGATCTGGTGTATGATAAATGTACTCGACATTATTTTGTAAGTCAGTACCTTCATTCTTCTGTGCATTCTTTTTTACAGATAAAACATTTAACAATTCTGCCATAACACCAGGTGTTATTTGTGATGTTGGATTTTGTTGCATTTTGTTTTCAAATAATTGCAATGTTTCCTGTGTTTTATCATTTAAATTGTCAATTACTGTATTATACATTTCTACATTAGATGATATAGCATTGCTATTTATGTTTATTGCTGTTTCAAAATTTGTGTCGACATTTTTATAGTCATGTATGTCGTTCAGTCTATAATACCCTTGTTCAGAAACTTCGATTGTGTTTTTCCGTTTCTTCTTTATGTTTTCAAGAACATGTTTTGAAAGCTTTTGACTTAGCCGGTACATTAATATCGCTAATACCAGCATTATTAAAAGCATTACAACGCATCCAATAACAATTGAGTACAGTAGCTCTACAGACAAACATTTTTCTGTCATTATAATTCTTATGAGACCTGAAAATATTAATAATAGTTACAAAAATACTTCTGTAATGCTACACAAAATTGTACTGTTCATGGACTCGGAAAATTTTAGTTCCCTTATTTCATAGGAAAATCTGGAATCGCGTACAACAGCTGATAATGGAATTATGGGTTCAAAATCAGTTTATATATTATGGACATAAAAATAAAATCAAGACTTAACTACTTCCAAGACAAGGGCTTTCTTATTTCTAGAAGATTGGTCCAATGCAACACTGAAACCTCAAGAGTTTCAGTTGTTCATGAGTAGTGGAGATAGATGATTCTGCATTTAGTGAATCCAAAGTGATTGATCCGCTTCGCAGACTTGACATTATATCATAGAGATATAAAAACTATGACTATCACTACTTGATCTAAATATTTATGCATATTAGAGCCATTCAATTGAAAATTATTATGTAATAATTTAAGAGCACTCAAACTGGACTCCAACTTCATCAGGATTTAATCATATTATCTGGAAGGATAGCTCATAATTCCAAGATTAAAATTTAATATTTTAATTTGATCGAAATTCAACTAAGTAATTTTCGAGCTATTATAACAATGCATAAATTTGAATAAACATCGTGGAATACCTACCTTTACCTTTCCAAAAAAAAGATCGTTACTATCTGACGAAAAAACATACAGTCACATATTTATAACCTCCAATCCAATCTGAACTATATACTGAGTAGTATAGTTAAAAACCGCTGTTTTATTCTTCTTATTATGTTCTTATAAACTTGATTACAATTATGTATTTTAATATTTGTAACTCTCATTAATTAAACCATTGTATATTTTTCAATTATAAACTATTTTCACTTCTAAATTGTTTTAGAAAAACATAGCTTTTATTTGAAATTCTCTCCTTTTTCATATACTAAAAACCGCATTGCAATTGATAATTTCGATTTTAATGCAGTGACAAAGAAACAAAAATTAAATAAAAATACATTTTGAGTTCTGAACCTGGACAAGTTACAAGAATTCAATCTAACCCCAAAGTAAGCAAATTATATGTTTTATGGTTATACTAAAACATAGAAATACTTGAATAGATACCAGAATAAATTTAATGAACACACAGACCCGGAAATGCAGACGTCTGAATGTTCCATCACACAAAGGTCTGCCCCCATCGAGAATCGAACCCAAACCTCGCAGTTGGTCGATGTAGTTAGGCGTGTACGCTAGCCACTCGATCAACAAAAACATTTTTTTATTTTTTATATGTTAATTCCATACAACTTTCTTAGTTTTTTATAGAAAAAAAAATAATAACAAAATGTATCTCGACGCCCATATCGCCGAAGAGGAAGTAGGCAGAACCACAACCAGGGCACCCTAGACTAGCCGAAGATACTAAGCCCTACAAAATGATAAACGGCATGCCTTTCGCCAACCGGGCTCATATCTTATCCTGGTATTCAATTTTTTTGTTGCCCGACCCAAGTATCGAACCCGGGACATTAAGAAGTCAAGTCTGACGCCGGACCGCTAGACCACTGAGGCGACAAATTAATATTAACATGAATCAAGTTACCTTTAAAATAATTTACTTACAGAGTCTTAAATATCACTTTTTCACTAGTTTAATAGTGGTAAAACTTTTTTATTTTTTAAACTAAAAATGTTCGTTTCTTGTTCGTCGTGATTTAATTAGTTTGACGTTTGTTCATGACATTATTTTACAGGACAATAATGATATCAAAGCACTATAAAACCTACCACACTTGGAAACACAAAATATAAATTACTCACTGTAAATAGATAGGGCGGGCACATTTAGTTAACCTGTTTTATCGAGCACCTACTATAAGGAGACGATCATTGATGGGAAGAGATTTTGAAATAGTTCTAAAACTGGTCCTACATTAACGCTAACAAAACACAATATAAGTTTTGTATAATGCATGAGACTAGAATAACTAAAATTAAAAATTTGGAGTAGTTTTCGATGAGTATTAACCGCGTCATTGACCAAGGGGTCACAGTACACGACTTAATCCACCGATCAACCTTTGGAGTGGGGTTCGATTCCCGTCTGGAACAGTATTTGCTGTTTATTTATTGAAATCAGACAGCATCCTTTTCGCTGAAGGCAGTGGGTACAATCTGGGCGTCCACGATCAACCGTGCGTACTTAGTCCCGCAATGTAATAGGAGGAAAACATGTAACCAACCGGGTATTCATTCAGCCCCTGATCATTTAATTTAATAAACTAATTTTGGCATAACTCAGCTCGGAAATCAAACCCAAGACTTTATTAACCCAACTCTTACACCGGATCACTACATAATATTAAGCACTTATTTTGTACATAACTTCAACATAATCCTGTTGACGTAAATAAATGTTTTGATTATTTACATCATGAAGCATGCATGCAAGCAAGCATATTTTTCTCATGTAATAAATTTCCTCGTAATTTTTCATGTAGTTTTTTTTTTAAATATTAGCCGTGTCGTGATGATACTCGATCAAATACATTAACTGAGAGCGCCGCCCTGTTTATACGGAAAACCCTATAATCTACTACTATTCTAAATGTTTCGAAACTAATTAAAATGTAATTATTACTGACAAGTTATAATATATTATGTAGGACATCATTACTTTCTTATCCCCGATCTCTAAATCCTCTGAAAAATATAGACGGAATCAACACGAAGCCTATTACAGTAATACTATTTAATTAAGCGCTTCGGCTATATTCTTCAAGCTTCGGAAATCCGAATTTATTTTAAAGATATCTGTATAGAGTTGTCATAACACATAATTAATCATTTCACTAAAACTTAAATTAGGTCACCAATTTAGAAAATAAAAGTATAAAGTGTAAATAGATTATATTGTGTAACGCCGAAGCGTATAATTTAAATAGTAATACTGTACGTTTTTTAAGCATCATGTACTTTATTTGTTTTTTTTTTGCGCTACAGCCCGACCAAATTAACGATTTATTTGTTTTTGTTATATTTATTATATATTATCTTTATATATTAAATATTATATACTAATAACACTTACGCGCCCATTAACATGTGTAACTGGATTTTTCGTTACCAGAAGTGAAGTTACACACCAGATCAACGGGTGCCTAAGTTTTATTAGTAAGAGGGTATATTTCTGCGGGGATTTTTCTGATATGTCGGAATTGCCTACAATTTTTTAAAATTTTTTGTCCGCCTGCGTCTATTTGCCTACCGTGATTCACGTCGAATATACCAATCAAATCAAAAATCATGTATTTCATTAACTTAAATTATCTTTACATATTTAGTCGAGTCACGTTAAATAATAATTACCTGTTTGTCATGCACCGCATGGGACCTCATGCAGTCAAGTCCAACAACTGAACCGCTAGACCACAGAGGCGATTTATGATTTATTGCAATCTTCATTTCCTCATCATTCTTTCCAAACTCAAAAAAAATACAATAATTTTGGTGATTGTGAGAGGGTATTAGAAAAGTATTCATGTAGTTCTGTGTACTAATATTGTTGACTATGAGTAACACCCATAATAGAAGCATAATATACCTAACATGCCTAATTTGTGGTCAAATGTTACAAATTCGTCAAGATAAATATATTAATATTTAAACATACATACATATATATCTTCACGCCAAGTCCCTTACGGACTAAGCAGGAGGTATCGAGTGCCAATCCTCACGATACCAAAATATTTTTTTTTTCTTGACAAATTGAACGGGTGGAATGAAGTTTACGGAAACATTGACGAGGAGGTAGCTTAGAACTAGGAGAAGGACAAAGGGTACATTTAACCTCGTTCAACAGCGAGTAAGTGTTGGTGTTAAAATGCGAAAGGTCATGCTCCGCTGGTTCGGTCATGTGGAAATAATGACAGATGAAAGATTGACAAAGCAGATATATAATGCGAATGTGGGTGGATGTAGGTACCCGGGGAGACCAAGGCTGACATTTCACGATCAGATCAATGGGATATTATCCGAGGGTGGTCTCAAGAGTCTCCGAAACCGGCGTGTTTGTATGAAAAGGGTTATGAATGTGAAGGAAGCAAGACAGGTTTGTCAGGATCGTGAGGTCTGGCACTCGACACTCTCTGCCAAAAGGAACTTTGCGTGAAGATATGAATGTATGTATCTTCACGACCATTTTAGTATTTGTTGTATAATATATAGTCCCGTTTTGTTTCTATACATACGTTTAGAAATCACTAAATAACTTGAAATCCAGGCAGTAGAGAAACATTCGATCGTCCAGGTCAACATACTACATAAATACATACTTGACTTTTCGCCAAGTATTCCTACATGGTCAGCAGAAAGTACCGAACGCCAAGTGAACGAAGTTCGACGGATCGGCTCGTTAGCGATATGTTTGTAATATATGGTACATAGCTTTCCGCGAAACTATTAGAACTGATTTCCTATACCTTTTTTATGATATTGGAAGGCAAACAAGCAGACGGATTTACTGATAGTAAGAAATTCATGCCGCCTAGAGGCACCAAAGGTAGTAATGGTGCGTCGCCAACCTGAGGCCGAGATATTAGACATCGAGCAAAAGTAAGTTTACCAGCTACCATACCCTCCGAACTGAAACACGTCAACGGCAAGCACTGACGTTAAGGCGGCAGGAATAAATAAGGCGGCGGTACCAATCCGGGCGAGTTGCTGCAAAATTCTACCACCTAGTAGGATGTCACGGTGTTAGTGATGGTAAGTCTATGCTCGCCTTTTACGAGCTGCCTGGCAAGGAAGGAAGATGGTCTATTCTACAAAGGAGCCGGGAAAAATACGGTTTAGGTTATTGAAATTCGATTTTATACTTACCAAAATAGTATAAAATAGTATAATACTACTATTTAAATTATGAGCTTCGTCTTTACACCTTTTACTCTTTTCACACTTGATAATTTAATTTTTAAATTAGCAAAACCTAATCTAAATTTAAGCGAAATGATTAATCATATGTAATAACAACTCTATATAGATATCTTTAAAATACATTCGGATTTCCGAAGATTGACGAATATAGCCGAAACGCATAATTTAAATAGTACTACTGTACCAAGTTGATGATAATACGAATGACATAAATTACGTCGTAATATATGGTTCATTGGTTCGGTCTACATTAAATATTATGTGCTTTTGATGATCTCCACAGATCCATTAGCTTCCAACTGTTTACGTTATTCCACAAGGTCTGGAATCTTCCATCTGAATAACATTGTAGTTGTTATTGTAGTTGGATGCAGGATATAAATTTCATTGCATTCTATTTCTGCGCAGCGTGACTTGTATTCGCTCATAGCTTTGCCTGTTTGTATTTTTTGTAGGATTTTTTATACAAGAGGAGGCAAACGAGCAAGTAGGTTACCTTATGGAAAGTGATCACCACTGCCCACAGACATCCACAACATCAGGACTATCACAGATGCGTTACCGACCTCTAAGGAATGAGTACCCTCTTTTCTTGAAGGTCCCTAAGTCATAATTGTTTGGGAATACCGCCCTCGGTAACTGATTCCACAAAGCTTTGTTTGAAACAAATCAAAATTTGGATTAAGTCTAGGTTTCACACTGATGCAAACCTATGTTTACAACCAACGTGTTAATCCTTAAGGAACCATTAATAAAATGCAAATATGGATGGATTTAGGTGCCCAAAGAGAACAAGGTTGATATTTTACAGTCAAATTGGTTAGGTTTTAGCAGAACTCTTAGTTTGAGCTGAACTCTTGCCATAAAAGAACATCCCTGTCTTAAGAAGAAAACACAAAAGAAGTTCGAATTAATCGAGACGATTGAGATAAATGCTTACGATTTCTTGAAACTGTTATGAACAAGCCCAAAACACGGAACCCTTTGAGATTCATGTACGTATATCTGTCTGTCAATCCGTATTTTTTTCCGAAACTAGGAGAGCTATTGTACGTACGTTACTATGTAAACTTCCAGCGAAAATTAGCTGAAGCGAGATCTAGTAAGTTTTTTTGAAGTGAAAACTTCTTTAGCGGCATTGCGCATATTTTTGGAATAAGTAAAAACTTTTAAACTCGCGTCAGGGCACGTGACTGATCGAAAATTCGTAAGACGTATGGAGAGTTAACAGCGTAGTAGAGGAGGTATCTTTTTCTACGGCGCGGCAAAAATGTTGCGTCTGCTGTTTCGTTTAGACGGCGCAAGGCGTTCGCGCGAATGTTCATGTTTTCATGTTTGTGTACGATAGCGCAATAAATGATTGTACTTTTATACTGATAATTAAAGCAATTCGTGCAAAATTATTCACTAACCATTCCAAAATATCAAAAATGTACAACGTTAATATTCAAGTTTTCAAAAAAGAATTAGAAAAGTATATCTATCCGTTCAAGTAATGAACACTCAAAATACGGATTCATTTTGTTTATACAGATTATTTTTTGTTGAATAGGCTCCAAAACATTTTTTTGAAGTAAAAACTTTTTTTGCAGAGACGGCGCAAGGCGCCACATAAATGACAGCACTTTCATACTGATAATTAAAGCGATTCGTGCAAAATTATTCCAAAACCATTCCAAAATATCAAAAATGTACAACGTTAATATTGAAGTTTTCACTGCTGCCGGCACTGTTTCTGCCGGTACCGTCGTTTTTGTTATATACGTCACGAAACGAAAACCGAAATAGACTCACCAATGAAGAGCTTCGTAGCATCAACTAACATAACATACAAGTTCCTGTAGTTCAAATACAGAAGTTGTTATTAACGATTTATAACTTATAAAAAAAACTACTTAGTAGGTACAGGTTCAAATACTGTCTGGTGCAAAACTATTTCTTTCTTTAAAAAAATGTAGAAATTTAACCCAAACACAGGGCAAGTGTTAAAATAGAAATGCCTTAAGCTCATTGTTTATTGACCGTTGGAACTTGATAGAATTAATAATATTTCTTTCTTCTATATAACAGATTTTGCGTTGAATTGTTTAACTTATACCGTCTTATTAATGAATATGAACCAAAGTAGGAGAACATTTAAGTCGAAATTATAACTTACATCACATTGTGATAGAGACTACCAGGTCATTTGTAGAATAGACCATCTGCCTTCCTTACCAGGCAGCTCAAAAAAGGCGAGCATAGGCTCACCGTCACTAACACAGTACATCTGACTAGGGTTTAGAAGCGACTCGCCCGGATTTGTACCACCTCCTTACATATCCCTGCCGTCATAACGTCATGAAGTGTTCCTGTTCGGAGGGTAAGGTAGCCGGTACTTACTTTTGCTCGAGGCCTAATATCCTGGCCTCAGGTTGGCAACACAACATTACCACCTTTGGTGTCTCTAGGCGGCGTGAATTTCTTACCTTCAGGAAATCCATCCGCTTTTTTTCCTTCCAATATCATAAAAAAAGTACCAGGTTGAACCTTGGAGTACTTTACTCCGTGTTTATTATTAAGGCGGCTAGATTTGTGCTTTGGATGATCTCTACATATCCACTAGCTTCTGACTCTACGTTGTTCTAAATGCAGCTGAATTCATTCAGTGAAATCATAATTCGTTTGTTATTACAGTTACATACAGGGCTTATAACTTTAATTTAATTCCGATTATGCATTTAAGTGTGGAGTATAACAATTCGTATTATTCCATTTAGATATATTTTACACCACTCAAAGTGTTTTTACGCCTGTATTATTGAATAGGTAGGCATAGGCACTATTAAGGCACTTCTAGCCGAAGACACTAAGGCCTACAATGATAGGTGGCAAGCTAATCACCAACCGGGCAATCTTATTCAATCCCGGGCAACATTGTTTTATAGTAAAATTGAAAAACACTTTTTTTTGTTGCCCGACTCGAGAATCCCTGAATCTAATGAAGTCAAGTCCAACGCCAGACCGCTAAGTCACAGAGATGACTTAACAACAAATATACTACTTGTCGGATCTTGATCCAGTCTATAGGGTTGGTACCACCTCTAAATCATTACCAACCTTTTAAAAAAGAAACCATCAAACCCAACCGAATTGCGGTTGGCGTTAAACGAGTAACATACAAAAGCAACAATTACATTTCAATGTTACAACTTTCCCCGTGTTGGTCCGGGCTCCATTGCAGAGTAGACCATCTGCCTTTCTGCCAAGCAGCTCGTAAAAGGCGAACATAAGCTTAACGTAATTAACACCGTGACATCCTACTAGGTGGTAGAGTTTTGCAGCGACTTGCCAGGATTTGTACCACCGCCATACCTATTCCTGTCGCCATAACGTCCAGCACTTGCCGTTGACGTGTTCCGGTTCGGAGGGCAAGGTAGCCGGTAAACTTACTTTTCTCGAGGCCTAACATCCAGGCCTCAGGTTGAAAACGCACCATTACTACCTTTGGTGTCTCTAGGCGGTGTTAATTTCTTATTATCAGGAAATCCGTCAGCTTGATTGCCTTCCATTATCATGAAAAAACTAAGTTTCACGCTTTTAATTTTCATCACTTTCCCATTTTCTCGAGCTTGTTTGATTGATATTGGCCAGCTTTTTTCCTACTAGCTGTTGCTTCTGCTAATCATAGACTTATGCGATACTACCTTGCCTATTGCTGTATGTATGTTACCGCCTACATCGCCTATTGTATACCCGGTCTAGTGGTCCAAAAAAATCATTTCTCGGGATTGGAGCCACATTTGCCATTTATCACTAACTTAGTACCTTTGGCTACTCGTGGATGTCATAGTTGTACCTTGGCGTCCCTTTTTTAAATTCTGTTAATTTGTTACTCTCTCTTGAAAAAACTATGTACTGCCCTGTTTTTTCAGTAGGCTAGTAGCCATACACTGACCACAACATCATAACGTAACTATACAACTATTGTGTATAAAGAGCCTCGTTGTTCGAAGGACTAGCGTATACGCTATACTAACCAACCGTAAGGCTCGGGTTCGATTCCTGACGGCGGCAGCCATTTGTGTGATGAACATTTAGATGTCTGCATTTCCGGGTCTGGGTGTTTATTAAATTATTCTAGTATCTATTTAAGTTTTCGTATGTATTAGAATAGTTGACTAACACTCATAACATAAGCATATAATTTGCTTGCTATGTAGTTAGATTTCATTTGTGAAATTTTTCAGGAATATTTCCTGATTTATTTATTTATTTAATGCAACAGTTCCTTACTATCAGCAATGCCATGTTTGTTCGAAGTCTTAACTCATATAAAAAGAAAACATTTTAATTTAAATAAAGCAGTAACGAATACTTTATGAATTGCTTATAATTTTCGAGTTTGCTTGTTACTCCTAAAAATAATACATTTTCACTTTAAAAAAGCAGTGGCGAGTATTCCATTAAATCCCAGTATGATTGTTAGCAAATTTAACTTCTAAAAATAAAATATTAAAAAGTAAAAAGTAGGTACGTATCTTCATGCTCATATCCCTGAAGAGGTAGGCACTGCATGCTATAACTGCACAAAACCGACTTGTACTTCAATAATAGGTTGAGTTGCAACCAGTATCTTCACGCCCATATCCCCGAGGCAGAGGCACAACCAGGACACCCATGACTAGCCGAAGACACTAAGTCTAACAATGTGGTAGGTGCCAAGCCTATCGCCAAACGATCACATATTCAATCCCAAGCAACATTTTTTTTTATTATAAAATTGGAAAAATAAAATTTTCTTTTTGTTGCCCGACCCGGGATTCGAACCCGGGATCTCATGCAGTCAAGTTCAACAACTGAACCGCTAGACCACAGAGACCGCTAGACCGAACTATATACATTTAACCTATGTTAGTCTTTTATGACTTGCCTGGCCATTGTGGCTTCAGGAATAGGTAAGGCAGTGTATTCATACACGGGCAAGTTGCTGCACAGCAGTAGTCTCATTAGAAATTACCTATGCAGTCAAGTCCAACAACTGAACCCTGTGTGCTTATTTGCAAATATTAAGCCTGCAGGCTTAACTCTTAAAAATAAAATGTTTTCATTTAAATAAAGCAGTAACGAGTATTCTATAAATTACTTATAAATTCCTTATGCATAATTCATTTGTTTAAATGCAATTTATTCTCCATATCTGCTTCCAGTTGCGGATAATCGACATTGAGATTGAATACTGACATTGTTTCTGAATACGTTTTATTCGAATGCGTTCACTAATTGCTTTTCTCAACTGACGTCAAAAAAAGGAGGTTCAATTTAACTGGATATACTTATATTTTTTTATATATTACCACTTTTACATACATATGTATCCCCGTGTTGGTCCGGGCTCCTTTGCAGAATAGACCATCTGCATTCCTGCAACTCGTAAGAAGCGAGCATAGGCTTATCGTCACTAACACTGTGACAAAGTGGTAGAGCTTTGCAGCGACTCGCCCGGATTGGTACCACTGCCTTACCTATTCCTGCCGTCATAACCTCAGGACCTGTTTCGATTTGGAGGGTAAGGTAGTCGGTGAACTTACTTTTGCACGAGGCCTAACATCCCAGCCTCAGGTTGGCATCTCACCATTACCACCTTTGGTGTCTCTAGGCGGCGTGAATTTCTTTCTTAGCATCAGGAAAACCGTTCGCTTGTTTGCCTTCCATTATTTAAAAAAAAAATGTATCTTTGAATATTTTTTTTTACATAATAGCATCTCTTGATTTTTTTGTGGTAAGAAAGCGGATTAGCAAACTTCTGACAGTAAGTAACAACTGTTGCCTATGGTCACCATTATTATAGGTGCATCGCTGTTTGAGGCTAGGATTTTCGGGCTATTTTGGAAGTCTACCGGATATTCTACCACCCAGGCCGAACATGGTACATGACGACAGGAATGGTTAAGGTAATACCTATCCTGACAAGTGGCTGAAATTGTCTTAACCTGCCTCTGTCTCTTACAAGCTGCCTGGCAGTGAGTCAGATGATTTTTTCTATAAAAAATCAAAAACTTGATAGACCATTAATTTTATTTCTTAATCAGACGTCCTAAAGTACGTTCTGAACCTATTTTTATTTTCTAAAAGCCCGTCCCAGCTTCGCGCGGGTGAACAAACTTCTATGTTATCCTACTAATATTATAAACGCAAAAATTTGCATGTTTGTTTGTTTGTTACTTCTTCACGCAAAAACTGCCTAGATTTTAGTGAAATTTTGTACACACATAGAGAGTAACTTATATCAACACACAGGATATTTTTTATCCCGAAAAAGTGTTCCTGTAGGACCATTAAAAAGGTGTTTATGTATTAATCAATCTCTATTTATCACAAAAAAAAATGGATGCGTGAGCATATGTACGCGTGAGAAGTTATTCTATATTATGGCGTTATTTAAAAAATATATGAAGACAAATATATAAATAGCATTCGTATGAAACTACAACACGTAGGTGAATGTAGAAATATGTTTCTAAAGCGGGCAACTTCACTGTTATTTTTGTGTTACTAATGCATGCGCATCTTAATTTACTGTTTTGTTTCAAAATGCGCTTAAAGAAGTATAACTTGAAAAACCGCAATAAAATCTGTTTAGTAGTTCTTAGCATCTAGATCAAGAGCTAAGCATACAAAGGAATAGACAACAAAAAGCGACTTTGTTTCATACTATGCAATAGTTTATATTTACCTTTTCGCTCAGGTTCACTATTATTACAGACTTATCCTGATTCGATAAGAAAATTATAGTTCTGCAACAAATTTCTTAATTATCATTCCCTACAGTCTTATAATATTTTATTGTTATATAGAATACAATAATTATTTACTATACTTTCTAATTGAGAACTATTTTTAGTGGGTATTTTTGTAGTGAAAACTTTTTTTGGAATGGGTGAAAACTTCTAATCTCGCGTCAGGACACGGTACCTTACATTTTGTTAGAGGAAAATTCGTAAAACGGCGCATGGCGCTTGCGTGACTAAGATGACGCAGGGCGCTTGCGCAAATGTTCGTGTTGTCATGCTTGTATACGATAGCGCAATAAATAAATATTTTATTTTACCACATAAATGATAGTATTTACATACTAATAATTATAGCGATTCGTGCAAAATTGTTCCCTAACCATTCCAAAATATCAAAAATGCACAACGTTAATATTCAAGTTTTCACTTCTGCTGAAGACACTAAGTCCCATAATGTGATAGGTGGCAAGCCTATCGCCAACCGGGCACATATCCAATACCTAGCAACATTTTTTTTACTAGAAAATTGGAAAAACCTAATTCTCTTTATGTTGCTGGACCCGGGATTCGAACCCGAGACCTCATGCAGTCAAGTCCAACAACTGAACCGCTACACCACAGAGGCGAGTTAAAACTTTTAATCAATTTAAGTGAACCTATAACTTATGCTTAATTGAAAATCACTTAACGCGTATTTTAAACACATGATGTCAATCCTAAGTTTGAAATTTCAGAAGGAAGGAATTATCTGGCACGTCATTTTTGAGTGAAGTAATCGCTCAAGAATGACGTGCCAGTGTGCTGAGTGTGAGTTTCGCACGAATTTACTTTACTACCGCGTTTGCGTTTGGACGATCCAAATGTATGGAATAATTTTGTTGCTTCGACTACCCGCTAGAGGCGCTGACAATAACTCCATACATCAAGGTCGTTAAACGTAAAAGCGATAGTAAAGTAAATCATTTCAAAAACTCACACTAGGCACACAGATTATTATTTGATATAAAGTTTATTATTTAATTATTCATACTCTGATACAAAAACAATACGGGTTTTGTTTTTTGACATACGAGTACATATAAACTAACGCGTTAATTTAAACTCACAGATTGATATCTATATGTTTTAGTTATGCCCGTGTACTATTTCTGTATTACATCTTCACACCCATATCCCCGCAGTGATAGGCAGAGGCACAATCAGATCACCCACGACTAGCCGAAGACAAGTAATTTTTATTAGAAAATAGAAAATATACATTTTAAATTTTTTTATTCCCCGACCCGAGGCTTGAACCCGAGGATCAAGAAGTCAAGTCCAATGCCGTACCGCTAGACCACAGAGGCTGTATTTAATTTCAATATGCAAATACGTTACTTGAAAAGTTCCAAACTTCCAGATAACCTTGTCGACACTTACAAAGCTATAAAATTAAATTTAAATTAGCCTCAACTACGGACTAATTTCGTCAATTTATTTATCTCAAATTGACCACAGCGGCGTGTAATTAACGGAACGCGCGAAACGAGCATCCGTTGATTAGTTTATCCGTCATCTTTTAACAGTATAATTTATGGGATATAATTATATGTAACTGACGTCACGTTATGTTATAATTAACACTATATTTATTTAAGTGCAGTGTTAAAATGTGACTTCAATTTTAATAATTCAACAATTCGACTTCAAAATTATGTTATCAAAATACAAATATTTGAAAGGAAATAAGCAGACGGATTTCCTGCAAAACGGATGTAAGAATTTCGGTTGATTATGTAGTGCTGGAACAAGTGAATGAAATTGTATATCTTGGTTGTGCTTTTAGCAGGAATGGAAGGTACACCGCGGATGTAGAGAAGAGAGTGTGCGCAGGGAAGTGTGAATGGAGCGTTGGGTAAGCTATTTCCAAAGCGAGGTTTTGAGTCAAAAAGCTAGACTCGCTTTGCATAATTCTGTACTTATCCCAACGTTATTGTATGGAAACGAGAGTTGGGTATGTCAGAAAGAGCATGAAAGTAGGATAAATGCGGTCGAAATCAGAGCACTACGGAAAATCTGTGGTGTAACGCTCGCTGACTGCATACGTAACAGTCAAATCCGAGAAAGAGTGGGACTGAAAGAAAGTATTGGTTGTAAAATGCGAAATAGCAAATATACAATGCGAATGTGGATGTAGGTAACTGGGGAGACCAAGGTTGATATTTCACGATCAGATCACTCGGATATTATCCGAGGGTGGTGTCAAGAGTCTCTGAAACCAGCTTGTTTGTATGAAAATGATAATGAATGTGAAGGAAGCTAGACAGGTTTGTCAGGATCGTGACGTCTGACACTCGATACTCTCTGCCTATCCCGTAAGGGACTTGGCGTGAAGATATGTATGTATGTATTAAGAAGAATAATATTATTTTTAAATCATATTGTTTCGAAATATTGTCGCTTTACTTCAATAGTTTATAAAACAAATGCTAATTTGTAGACTGTGCAAAATAAGAAAAATGTTTCTGCTACAAATTTATTCAGGTCGAGTAAACTAGAATCTTGCAATTGTATTTTTTCAAATAAAATATACGGACTCTTGAAAGAAAAGACCCGCATCTATAATAAATTTATATATTAAAATATGTAACTGAATTTTTTTCAATATAAGTAACTACTATCTTGGTTGATACATGAAATCCGATATCGAAATATTATTGAATCTGATATTATTAAGTAGAATTATAGTAACTAGTGGTCGCCCGTTGGTCGAAATTCGACCTTAATAAATTTTAGTATCTTGTTGATAAAAACGCCATCTTCATTTCTCAAGACCAACTACTTTATTTCCAAACTTTTTAGTACGCCATCTGTGATCTTTTATCGTTATCATCAATATATTTGTTTGTGTATATCAAATGCATGGTAGTGTGGGTTATGTTTTATTTATTGATTTAATGTACTGTGACTAGCGATCCGCTATTAGAGTTAACTATCGGCATATATTAATAACCTATATGACAAAAGATAGGGCTATTTTAGACCAGTAATTAGGCAATCAATCTAAGCAATAAATCTTTAGAGAGCCTATCTCTATCTGTAGATAGGTTATTTATATTGGCTGTCATTTAGTTATCGGGTCAAGTCGCATTAGCGTCGTGATGTGAATGGGAACTTTCCTCCGGTCTCGTACTTAGCTCCATCCGGCAAGTGTGGCGGTACCTTTGAATATTTACGACCCGGGACTTGAGAGTATAGACGTACGGAGTTTTATATCACAGGAGAACCATAACCCTTACATGGTCCCTTTTTTACCTAACTCCAGAAGCTGGAGGCTCCGATAATTATGTATGTGTATCCTTGTTTTATATTTATTAGAGTCTAATTAATTTATTTCTTCAGATTAAAAAAATAGTAGTAACTGATATAAGAATTATACATACATATATATTTTATGCGTACGGTTGACGCTCCGCTCTCTCTACTACACATTGTTTGAACCCTAAGAATCGTTTTGCCAATAAAAAAAAACTTACACAAGCAATCTTTGTAAGTGACTAGCCAATAAAAGTATAAGCGATATTGTTCCATCCCTTCACTCGTAATGCAATGACCAAGAGAAACAGGGATTCATTTTTATCTTTATAAGTGATAGTGTTTAAACTCGGAAAGTTTTCGTCGATTATAGATAGGCTCCAGACCTGCACAACCAAAGCGAATGCGATACGGGAGTGTCAGCCACACGGCGAACGCTGTCTTTATTTAAGGTGCCCAGCAGATTTACGCGACTGTGACTGTGAACACAGAGCTAGGGAAACAAGAGGCACGCGTCTTGTGATTAGATGATATGATATGAAATTTTTTTTAAAAAAAGTATCTTCACGCCCATATCCCCGAAGAAGTACGCAGAGGTACAACCAAGGCACCCACGACTAGCCGAAGACACTAAGTCCCACAATGTGATAGGTGGCAAACCTATCGCCAACCGGGCACATTTCCAATCCCGACCAACATTTTTTTATTAGAAAATTGGAAAAAACCAA
>NJDC01000910.1:108069-122290 GCA_002245475.1 Calephelis virginiensis
GGAGACGGTTTTTTCACTTACTACGCTTAACTTATATTGTGAATTGTTGTAATCATTTTAAAATACAGCGATCTCTCATTGCGAATTATTATATACTAGCCGACCCAGCAAACTTTATATCACTTGACATTAACAGCTACGATATAATATTTGATGCTCCGATAGTAGCGCAACCTGCCGGATTAAATATAAAACATTCCAAAATCAACGAATATTAAAAAAAATAACATTTTCCAGTGGATCAAATTGTAAATCCAAACCATTCTCAAATCTCCTGGAACACACACAAAAAACAACATCAAAATCGCTCCAGTCGTTAAAGAGAAGTTCAGTGACAAACACACGAATATAAAAATATATGTATAATATTAAGATGGTCGTTGGATCACGATTGAATGAATGAATGAATTTTTCTTATTCTTTTGTTTTTACGTAAATAAAAAAAATGGGAAAATGAGAAATTTATTATGATATTGTATATTTGTTAACCCAAAACACCGGGACCAAATAAGGGCGAATATCTGTCATATTTCTGAAATAGAAGTCTTTAGTGTTGACATACGTATCAACCCTTTTTACGATTTTTATTATATAACCGATGTAACAAAATATCTACATTTTTCTAATTCACTAGGGCTATTCTTTAAATAAAAAAGGTTGGAAAAAGGGTTTACGAAAGCTGCCATTTAAAACGTCAAGCATTGTGACAGAAATAGAAGAGAATATTTACTCTTTTGCGAAGTGTTTGAATATCCATTAACTGGATATATTCTGATGTCATTCAAAGGCAAGATGAAAGGATGGATTCTGTGTTAAGAAATATAAGCCGTATATGTATACTTATACTAGCGGACCCGGTAAACTTCGTAAATGACATTAACAGCGATTAATAGTTTGTATCGCCTCTGTGGTCTAGCGGTTCAGTTGTTGGACTTGACTGCATGGGGTCCTGGGTTCGAATCCCGGGTCGAGCAACAAAAAGGAAATTGGGGTTTTCCAATTTTCTAATAAAAGAACGTTGCTCGGGATTGGATAAGTGCCCGGTTGGCGATAGGCTTGCTACCTATCACATTGTGGAACCTAGTGTCTTCGGCTAGTCGTGGGTGCTTTGGTTATGCCTCTGCCTACCTCTTCGGGGATATGGGCGTCAAGATACTCTTTTTTTTTCAATAGTTTGCATGGATTAAAGCATGGTTTTCTTATTTTCCCTGCAATTATCCGGATTTTTTTTTCATTATAACCTGCTCCTGACATTAACTAACACAATAAAAAGAATTACAAAAGTATATCTATCCGTTCAAGCAATGAACTCACTCAAAATAGAGATTTTTTTATACAGTTTTTTTTTGCATTGAACTCCTTTCCCAATATAAGTAAAAGTATCTTCACGCCCATATCCCCGAAGAGGTAGGCAGAGGTACAACCAAGGCACCCACGACTAGCCGAAGACACTAAGTCCCACAATGTGATAGGTGGCAAGCCTATCGCCAACCGGGCACATTTCCAATCCCGACCAACATTTTTTTATTAGAAAATTGGAAAAATCCAATTTTCTTTGTGTTGGCCGACCCGGGATTCGAACCCGGGACCTCATGCAGTCAAGTCCAACACCCGGACCGCTAGACCACAGAGGCGATTCGCTAGACCACAGAGGCGATTATTATATTCCCAATATAATTAACGAAAAATATGTTATTTACAATTTCATTTTATGATATTGGAAGGCAAAAAAGGAAATTTTTATGATGGTAAGAAATTCACGGCACCTAGATACACCAAATGTGGTAATTGCCAACTTGAGGCCGGGATGCTAGACCTCGAATAAAAGTAAATATACTAGCTACCCTATCCTCCGGACTGGAACATGACAGAGTCGTTATGGCAAGAATAGTTTTAATAATTAACATAACAAAAAAGAAGAGAAATCGTTTCATCAACCGAGTACAAAAAACGAGGAGGTTCTCAATTAGGTGGGTATTTTTTTTATCTTTCTCCGAGGTTTCTGAATCGATTTACGTTATTTTTTTTTTGATGTGGAATAGTTTCGAATTGGTCCTATAAAAATTTGATTCAGGTAGGCCCATTAGCTTTTATTTTATGAGCATTTTTATCTACTTTTGCCTATATTTTAGCTATAGATTAATAAGGATTAAATAAAAATGACTACGTTAATTAAAACCGACTACAAAACTAAAAAGTAAAAAATTTTAAAGATTTAATAATAAATATACACTACCTACTATTTATATGTGCTATGTACCTATTATTTATATTTAGGTTTGAAGTTGGTGCCAAGCCACAAACTATATAAGTAATAAATTGGCTCTGCACCGACTTCGAACCTATTAGTAAATAGCACATATAAATAATAGGTAGTATTGATATTGATTTTTTATTCTTTTTTACTCTTTAGTTTAAAGTCGGTTTTCATTAACGGAGTTATTTATATTTATTTAAATGTTTCCCTACATTCTGGAGTTCAAGTTATTTTGTCGCTTGATACTTGTGGATTAGGTCTGTAATTTTTAAACTATAAATCACAGACAGTTGGAAAAAATAGGATACAATCTAAAAATCACATACTACCTTTTCGGGAATATGGGCGTGGAGATACTTAAAATTTCATTCTAATCTGTTCAGTGGCTTAGCCGTAAAAGAGCAACAGACATACAGACAGACTTTCGTAATTATAATATTGTTATAGATATGGATATAGATAAATAAATAACTACCTCTCCGTTGAGACATGAAAGAAGGACTTTTAAATTGCTTTATATTTAAGTCTATCACAAAAGCAGCTGTCCCTTTTGAATTCAAACCCAAGACTCAAGTATTACCACAGGTTTTAAGTATCGTTAACCTCTCGACCAACGAGATCTGTGTTAATTGCATGATGTTTCATAAAATCCTAAAAATAACCTGGAAGTGGGTAATAAAAATCGATGAATTGCGTCACGTTTGTGACGTCAAATTATCAGAAACGTGTTATCACTCGCTGTACGCGAATGAAAGTATTTACTGCACAGTTTTGAAAAAACTCCGAAAAGTACGAGATTGGTAATTCATCGTACCCTAGTCATGATTCAAAGGTAGTTCGTGTATAAATTTGATCAAGATTCGAATAGTAGTTTTTTGGTCATAGGTCTCCTAATGATAAGAGACCGTGGCCTATAAACATCTTAGATGTTACAGGTGCGTCGCTGCCCTGTGACCAGGATGTTAGGTCGATTGTGCAAGTCCACCGGCTACCCTACCCTCGGAACCGGTACATGAGAGAGTCATTATGGCAGCAAGAATAATTAAAGCAGTAAATCCCGATCCGGCCAAGTTACTGCAAAAACACTCTACTACCAGTAACTTATACTCCTCCCATTCTACCACTTGCCCACCGCCTTACCTATTTGACTGTAATGACATGTAACGTTCTGATCTGAAGACTAGGGTAGCCAGTAGCTTTGCTCAATAAGCCTAACACTTGGCCATAGGACAACAGCGCACCTATAACATCATTGGTATGCCATGGGCTTAATTAACCATCAGGAGAGCACTTCTCTTGTTCGCTATCTGACAGAAATAAAACTTCGACGATGTGTCACTATGAGCTTTCAAAAATGGAATTACTTATACTGTTGCGACATAGTAAATAGTAAAGAAATACGAGTAAATGAAAATCGATTGTCCAGCAACAACTTGAGTAGTTTTAATCCGATTTTGATGAATTTTAGTAGGTGTGTAGATATGTTTATTACAATCATCAAGACCGACCGAGGTTAATGGTGCAAGAGCAACCTAAAAAGGAGGGTAGTTGAATAAATTTTGGACGAATAGTATGAATTATCTAATGACGATTCACGGTAGTCAGAGTTTATCCTACATATGACAACGTATTCTCGCTAAATTATAATTTTCTTTCATTGTTTTCGGAACTATATCTCACTTCATCACATCTGTCGCTTGACAACCTTTTAGAAATCCCTTGTTATACCTTTAAGCAGTTATAAATTGGAACTGTACTGTTGTAATACCAAGATAGGAGTATCAAAGCTTTTGTAAACATTAATTGGATGAGGCATCCTCAACAACCAGACACTTTCAAAGTTTCAAACTTTCAATTTATTTATTTTCTTTTTAAAAAAGTATCTTCACGCCAATAACCCGTAGAAGTAGGCGGAGGCACAACCGGGGTACCCACGACTAACCGAAACCACTAAATCTCACAGTGTGATAGATTGTAAACCTATCGTCAACAAAATTTTGAGTCAAGATATCCAACACCAAGTAACGTCGTTTTTATTAAGAAATTGAAAAAGCACATTTCAAACCCGGGCCCTCAAGATGTCAAGTAAAACACCGGATCAATAGACTGCAGAGGCATAGGAAGTAAGTTAATCCAAGTATTATAAGTTAAATTATGAACTGTTGTTGTAAATTTACAAATTGCTACGTGTAAATTTATGAATTTCAGAAAATTACAATGCAACCAGGGTAACTTTGAAATGACCGGCGAAATTTTAATGTAAGGGGGTTAAAGTTTAAATGGTTATTCATTTTGAATGTTATTGCCAACTTGTAAAATTTATTAAAAAAAATATTAATTTGAAACTGTTCGCAAAAATGCTTCACTTCTTCTCACGCTGTGTCGTACCAGCCTGTGAATCTGCGGTTGGTGGAAACCAGTTTAATGCTTCGTTCACATTATAAACATGCTTTTGCGTTCAATAAAAATTTTAAATGTCATTGTATTTCAATTAGGTACTTCATAGATTATATTCCTGCTTTCGTAGTTTTGTAAAAAAAATTCACAAAAGCGTTAAAAAGGCGCTTGAGTAAAAAATAATACTCTGTACAGCTACTTAAGATGTTGACTGTTTAATAATACTCTGCCTTCGTCAGGTTTTGTTTAATGCCCATAAATAAGAATTATTTCAATTTTATTAACGTACCGTATTAGTAACGTCACCGGGACGTGTTATTTATATATTTTCTATAATAATAAAAGGACCTTTGCCTTTTTAAACCGTTATAATATATTTTTTCATTATTATTTGCTTTACATCTTTTTCAATATCTTTCCAATGATCAATTGACTTCCGATCCTCTTTTATCTTTTTGCGTTCTTAATATTTTTGAAATTCAAATATACTTTTTAAATAGCCAGTAGAGTTTGCATCGCATATGTGGATATGTTATTATAATTTATCCATATCCCTGTAGAGTTTAATCTTAACCCGTTCAGTAGGATGAAAGGGTAACAAGCATCAATTAATTAATGCAATTTTTCGCATTTATAAGATAACTAGGACAGTGTGTAATAGCACCATTGACTATTCAAACACACTTATGCATAAAAAGTGTTCATTCTCAGAAATTTTAAAAGACTGAAGAATTTTTTTGTCTGGTTATTCAGAAATCCCGGTCAATTACGTCAAACTCCTCAAGTGTTATTGCGAGACACATATTCTACTTACACCTAGTTACAGCCCAAATGAAATGTTTTATTACGCAATATAGACTTTACAAGAGACTATTACGATTTTTTAGATACACACACATTTTCACGTCAAGTATCTTGCGGTTTGGGCAGAGAGTATTGCATGTTAATGTTCTTCCACATTCATTATTATTTTCAAACAAACATGCTGGAGACTCGTAGCTTATTTTATTTTTTAGATTTCCGGACCTTGAGTGGATAAAAACGTAACCATTACAGGATTGTTTTTTGGCCCTCTGTATAAAATATGCAAATTTGATTGCGATCTAACTAGTTCTTTTTAAAAGTTCTTTTTAAAAGTTATAATAAATTGGAGTTCATTAGTTTCTTTTTTATACAAGAGGAGGCAAACGAGCAAGTGATCACCACTGCCTACGGACATCCGCAACACCAGGATTCTCACAGATGCATTGTCGACTGTACAGCTTTACGATTAAATGGAGATAATAAGATAGCATTGTTGTCTTAATTACTATTAAAAACTATATAGTTTGTTTGTTGTTTGTTACTTATTTATTCATTCGCTTTTTATGTACACTCAAAATACAATACACAATATTATCCAAAATTCTTATTCACATTGGCATGATTGTCTCCTTCAGAAATATCTTCCAGTAAAACTTGTAAGGAAGCAGGTGTTGTAGAAAGGTACTTATATAATAATACTTTAATAAAAAACGATACAATAATTGGCCAAGTAGATTTGTAGACCATTTATAGTTTATTAACATTGCAAGAATTCATTGTAAGATTTAATAGACGAGGTAGGTTTTAAAAGATTGCTTCAAAGCACTTAACTGACCTCAACAACTTAAATGCTGCAAAACTACAAAAAACCGACTCATTTTTAAAAAGACTACTAATGATTCAAAGTCTTATATAAATTTTATCAATGGTTATTCGACTAATAATGATCAAATTTTGATGGGTTTTTTTGTCGGGTAAGTCATAATTCCGAGGTGATCCCTTCTTCTTCTTCTTTTAAAAATATAGCTTTCAATCGTTTTTACGACTTATTTATCCAATGTCATGTACGGGAAAGAGGTGGTCGAATATAAGTGATCACGATCTGACAGATGGTTTTCGAGTTGCACATATTTTTGTAAATAATACGTAAGTTACCAGATACCTCGTTTCACTCACTCAAAAACCTCTTCGAATGTTGATCAAATTTGTGATCATCTTATAATTATTAACTACCATTCAAATTAAATATAATCCAAAACGAGGATTATCAAATTGTTGTCGGGTTGTCTGTTTATGTGTTTGTTTTTCATTTAAAAAATATTGAACGGATATTTAGTGGTTTATTTAGTTAGTAGTTTCCATTAGTAACCGACTGAAAATTTTCAGTTTCAGGCAAAACCGAAACCGAAAACCAACTCGAAAGTTTAGTATTGGTTTCGGTTTCAACTAAAAACGGTTTCGGTTTTTTTTAAACTGGTATCCATCACTCACCACAAAAAAGTTATTTTAACGTATTTACGAAGTCGTGGGTAATAGCCTCTTCTACGCCACGCTGGCTGTTTACTCTCCATCCGTCTTACGAATTTTCGATCAGGTCACTTGTCATGACGCGAGTTTAGAAATTTTAGGTACCCATTCCAATAAAGTTCGCAACGCAAAAAGTTTTCACTTCAAAATTAACCCCAGTTGGGTTACTTTTAGCAACAAAGAAGCCATTGCTATTTAGATATGATAAAAATATGTTAGTAACAAAACTAGTAGGTCTTTCTTTAACTGCGGATAACTTAGTAAAACGACCGTTTTAGAACACAATATAGATATTTTACACGTTTAAATTGATGTCTACATAAATCCTCATTGACACATTTTTTTATCAAAGACAACAAATTCTATTGTAACATAAAAACTTCTACAGGCTTAAAGCATTCAAGTAAACAACCCCCGTATATGTTAGGGTGATCCATTATTCACGATGTCAATTCACGTTTATTGACTTACACTTTGATTAAATAATCGATGACGCAACGATTAATTAAACAGACATTTGAACACGCTGTAAATAGAAATTTATGTAATATCGAAGCCGTTATTTTTGGAATTTTTAATGCTTATTATGAAAACGTATTTTTTAATTCACTTAACAAAACCAGATTTTTCATGATATTGCAAGGGAAACATGTAAACGGATTTCCTGATGGTAAGAAGTTCACTGAGCCTTGAGACACCATAGCAGGTAGTGGAACGCTGCCAACCTGAGACCGAGATGATAGACTCCAAGCAAAAGCAAATTTACCGGCTACCATATCCTCAGAACCGAAACACGTCAAAAGCAAGCGCTGACGTCATGGTGGCAGGAATAGGTAAGATGGTAATCCGGGCGAGTTACTGTCACCTAATCAGACGTCATAGTGTTAGTGACCATAAGACTATGTTGGCGTTTTACGAGATACCTGACAGGAAGGTCTATTCTACAAATGAGCGTGGATCAAAACGGGAGAAGAAAAATTTATTAGTATTTCAATTTTTATAAATTTATGTACATTAGTAGGAAAATAAATAACTTCGCAGACGAAGCGGATAGTTCACTTCGTCTGCGAAGCTATAAATCTTGCAGTGAACTTTAATTTTATTTTTAAAGTTTCTGGCGATCAAGTAATTGCGTATGTCTTTATATGAAATCAGAAATTTCTTTTTTCTTTTTTTGTTAATTTTATAATAAAAATAAAACATGATAGATGGGATTTGAATCACAAAGATTTAAATTCTGTCTCTGGATCTTCACGCCCATATCCCCGAAGAGGTAGGCAGAGGTATAACCAGGGCACCCACGACTAGCCGAAGACACTAAGTCCCACAATGTGATAGGTGGCAAGCCTATTGCTAACCGGGCCTATATCCAATGCCGAGCAACATTTTTTTATTAGAAAATTTGAAAAACCAAATTTGTCTCTGCATAATTGAAAAAAAATATATTGTGGGTTCAAATTCTGCACATGGTGATTGTTTGTTCTTAAAAAAGAAGGCGTATCTTAATTCCCAAAAAGGATGAACAGGAGATTTCAGATGATAATATAAATAGAAGCAATAGCAAATTATATAAGAAGAATGTTCTTGGGGCCCCTGATGGTCAAGAAAGAAATTGTTCTCGTAGCATACCAAGAGACAAAAAAGAAAGTGGAGAATAGATTTAAATTTGGGGTTGCCCTCTACAAGAGAAGATAATAAGATATTTTTCGTCATCGGCAATTGTGGATCCATGATAATAATCATTAAAAGTTGCGAGTGCACTTTCACAGTGTTTCCAAACCCACGACGGAAAAAGAGTGGTACAAATTTTTTGGAACCATCGATAGAAACTATGGTTGCAGTATTTTTGGAAATTATTTAATATCGTGTTTATATTGTGTGAAATTACTCAATTTTGTTCAGTCAAGTCATTGACCTCTTAGTACATGGATATGAAATACCTGTGAAAAAAAGCTTCCCATTTGCTACAAACTATGGCTGCTATTCTGACATTACTAAGACTGTCCAGGAAAACTAGAGTATCGATATCGATACATGATCAATTAATGATGATCGATAGTTAAGTTTAGGTAAATAGATATGAATTATTATTTACTTGCCGATTGAAATTGCTACTATCGATTTACTAAATGCTACTCAATTGTCTTATAAAAAGGAAATGTAATAAAACAAAAGAAAGAATATTTATTTACTTTTTACCAACATATTTTTTTACATTGTGGTGTGCAAATATGAGTTTATTTATACAAGTTATATATTTATGTTTATTTCAAAATTCATAATTATTACAGAAAGATGTAATTAGATTACATTCAAACCACTTTATTTACACTAAACTGTGATTTATATTTTCAATACCAATGGTATCCATTCATACGTTATCCAAATATTCTTTTCTGGAATTGTAAAATAAAACATCGACAATTGTAATAGTATATCACCATAAAATTTAACACAAAATATGGCGTTCTTGGCAAGCATGCGGACTGTCATGATGTCACTTTAAATCGACTGGAAAATGAGCATAGACAAGAACGCCATAATCTCTTTCGGCATAAATAATATCAATAGTAGTTAAAAAGAGACAAAGAGATCTGGTTAACTTATATGTCGATTCCAACGGTATACAACTAAATTTGCCATAGATCTCTGTTGCAATTCTTCATCTATTCCTATTTCTATGGTTCAAGTGAGCTAATAAAAAATCTTGAAAAAATTAGTCTATCGTGTATTTCCTCGTTGCCGACAAATCTCATTAAATGTGCTTGTGTAATGAGGCCACCGCTTTACTCAAGACTCTAACATGACTTCCTTTGACGACTTATGAATAATTTTGAATAATTTTAACCCGATTTTATTAAATCGGTAAACTTGATGCAAATTTCAACTTGACTAATGACAAATACTAACGCTAGTGCTAAAAACTAAAGAAAAAAAAAGAGGGGTATCAAAAAATTTGACGTGTCTGTCTGTCGTCTGTATCGTCTGTATATATGTGTCCTTGTGCGTGTGCGTGTGATTGTCTGTGATAATATAACCCCCAAATAAGAGGACCGAGGCGACTTTTTTTTTCTTTAAAGCTGATCGGTATTGTTTGTACCGAATTACGAATAGTTGTTGATGGGATTAGTGAACATTTTTAATATTAAGATCACCATAATTTTTGACCTTTGTACCGATTACACCAAATAAACTATTAATAAGACAGGTATTCGTGTTTACTATACCATTTACCATTGCTGCCTCTGCGTTCTGGTCACAGCATTGATTATATAAAGTCCCAGCCTTGATTCCGATTATTGAAAAAAAGCGATTTTGTATTTAAAAAAAAACGTCATCTGAGATTGGATAAGGCCGATTGGCAATAGGTTTGACATATAACGTAGTGGGATAGTTAAATACGTAGCTGGGAGCTATTTTTGCATTTCTGCGGACATCTTCGGCGATACGGCCATGAAGACACTTACCTTTTTTATTATTTTATGCTAGATACTCAAGTGTATACATTTGATAAATTTTAATCGTTATTAAAAACACTTGCAAATTCTATACTTTATTTTTAAAACCAACTGTTTCGCTATTTAAGCATCATCAGGGTATATATGACTGAAGATAATTTAATTTACAATTTGATAGGTATTTTTTTAATACTAGCAGCTGAACCCAGCTTTGCACGGATGTACCAACTTAATGCTAGTATACGTGCAAGCCCTCTTGTTATATCAGTCTACCTATTGAGAAATCCGCATTAAAATCGGTTTCACACTTTTCAAGATCTAAGCATACATGAGGACAGACAGCGGAAAGTGACTAGGTTTTATACTATGTAGTGATACATTAAGCAATGGCATTTGTAAACAATTTTTTACACGTACAATTCCTCCCCCCCCCCAAATCCCCTAACCCCCGTGTTGGTCCGGGCTCCTTTGTAGAATAGAACATCTGCCTTCCTGCCAAGCAGCTCGTAAAAGGCGAACATAAGCTTAACGTCATTAACACTGTGACATCTGACTAGGTGGTAGAGTTTCGCAGCGACTCGCCCGGATTAGTACCACCGCCTTACCTATTCCTGCCGCCAAAACGTCATGACGTGTTCCGGTTCCGAGGGTAAGGTAGCCGATAAACTTAATTTTGCTCGAGGCCTAACATCCTGGTCTTAGGTTAGCAACGCACCATTACCACCTTAGGTGTCTCTAGGCGGCGTGAATTTCTTTCCATCAGGAAATCCGTCTGCTTGTTTGCCTTCCAATATCACAAATAAATAAAAATAAAATCCCAGTAATCAGGGAATATTTATAGTAAGTAAATCTCACTTTAATGTAAAATTATTGTTTGACGCGACACAAAAGGGATGTAGGGAGCTTCGACCCTAGAACACACATCTAGTAGACAATAACCCCTAAAATTGCAATTCATGATATTACTTTACCTCCATTAACATGATTAACACGCAGTGTAATGAAAAATAATAAGCTTTAATGTACCACCTGCGATTAAAAATAAAAACGCAAAAAATTGTGAGGCTGGGATAGATATTTGTAAATTTTCTATGCAAAAACTATTGAATAAATTTCAGTTAATACATCAGAATAAAAGACTATGCATAGCTATTCACTTTTTAAACTAATATCTAATAATAATTCAGCATTTAGTTAGATTCCCATATAATAATTCACATAATAATTAAGTTTTATCATAGTCATAGTATAAAACAAAGTCGCTTTCAACGTAAATATATATTTTTTAAAACTACTAAACGGATGTTGATACCGTTTTTAGTAGATAGAGAGATTTAAGAAAAATGTTTATGTAATTTTGTCCACTCGTGCAAAGTAGAAGCTTACAATAATATTAACAAAACATTACATCTTCTGTTCAAATCAAAAATAAATTTATAAACAAGTTGAGTGGAAGTGTTTTGCCAGTTAACGAACTGTCTGATGGTATTAAATAACCGTCACTTATACTAACCGTAGATGTTATTGGAGCGTCACTTGCACAAATTTACTGGCTTACTACTCTTTAGCATGGAACATCATAACGACAAATGCTGGCACTAACAGGTATATTTGAGGCAGTGGTATGACAAGTGAGCTGAAAAAAAGCAAGGTGACTTTTTGAGTTTTTTTTAAAGAAGAGTATCCCAATTCCCAAAGAGGTAAAGATAGACGAACAGGAGGAAGAGAAGATAAACGATTAGAACCAACGGGCAATAAGGTTGTTACATCCTGACGCCAATTTTTTTTAAGTGAAAATTTCTTTGGCGGCGTTGCGTACTTTTTTTGGAATGGGTAAAAACTTTTAAACTCGCGTCAGGACACGTGACCTGATCAAAAATTTATAAGACGGCGCAGGGCGCTTGTGCGAATGTTCGTGTTGTCATGTTTGTGTACGATAGGGCAATAAATGAATATTGTATTGTTCCACATAAATGATAGTACTTTCATACTGATAACCCTAACCATTGCAAAATATCAAAAATGCACAACGTTAATATTCAAGTTTTCACTTCTGCTAGCACTCTCTGAGTGCAACCGGTCGTTTTTTTTTATTTAATTAGGATGGGTACTTATTTAAATAAAAAAAAACTTGTAGCGTAGGTAGAGATTCAACTAGGACACCCACGACTAACCAAAAATACCAAATTCCACAATCTGATAGCAGACGAATCTATCGTTAACCGGGCACTTATCTCGGCAACGTCCGCGTCGAAACAATAAGTTTTGTTTTTTTGTATTCCGAACCGGAACCAACCTCGTAAAGTCATGTCCATCACCGGACCACTTTACTGCAGAGGCGATAATACCATGCATACATACGTACGCACTTAAGCAAAAACAAAGAGAAAGAGAAAAGAGAGTTGTGGAGAATAAGTAAGATAAAGAAAGCTGACTCTCTTATGGAATTGCTGAGATTGCTATGAGCGATGCTAAAATAATAATAGCTATGCGATGATATAAGTGGTTGTTAACTTGAACTCAAGCTACGGTTAATATTATATTACGTTATTTGTTGTTTTTAATCATATAGTATTTTTATGGTAATGAAAGATAATCAAGTCGGCTAAGTTTTTTTTTATTATAAAAAATATGTGATAGTGGTACTTTTATATTGAGACAGCGCTTAATGGGCTAGCGGTCTAGTATTGACATTATCGTGGGTTTTATGCCCGGGAAATATACATACCAAATATTTTATAAAACAACGTTGTTCGGGATTGGAAAAGAGTCTAGTTTGTCATCTATCACATTGTAGGATTAAGTAGGTACCGTGGATACTCGCACCTGGTTATACTTCTGCCAACCTCTTCGGGGATACGGGTGTGAAGTCACTTACTGGGATTGAACTTATTTGAATAAATACCTATTTCTGTGATGAAAATAAACGATTAATTTTATTAATCACACAATTATCTATTCTGTAGGGTTACTCTTGAATCTCGATATCGTGCGAATTGGAAATTGGAATCGTAAATGTCATTTTAGGTACTTTCGAGCACTGTACTAGCGTTAAATTCGTTGAATTTATTTGTAACTTAATGTTAGCAATCCACATTAAGTTACAAATAAATTCAACGAATCTGCCAAATAATTTATTGTTTACTGTAAATTAAATGTTAACAATTCGCCAGTATTGTGTTTAAGAGTACCGAAAATAAGATAGAACATATTCGATTCCAATTTTTTTTTATGATATCGACTGCCGCAACAAACAGTATCGAACCTACAAATCAGTAATTTAACAGTAGAACAATTTAAAGCTGTTATTTTTTCTGTAATGATAAATTATAATAATATTATAAAAGTTATATCCTTATAAGATAGGCAATTTTACGTATTTTCTTTTTTGTATCATTAATTTAGAATTTTATATATTTTTCACTTTCGAGGATGTACTTTGTCAATATAAATCTCATTTTGATCGAAAGTAGCAGATTCGATAGTTTTCGTGGCTTAAAATGTTATAAAACACATTGAATCTACCAGTTTTGACACTATTCTTTGGCAGTTGATGTAAGAAATAATAAAATGTGAACATTTCAATAGTTGGTTCACAAGTAATTTATTTTAATTTTTTTGTTTATGATTGTAATTGTTGTTCGTATAAAAAGAAGAAAGGGGTAATAAAATCAAATTCTGGTTTAGTTACTTGAATTTGTTATATTAGTTAATCACAAAAACCAGTCATCTTAGCATGAGAACCATTACCTACCTACGAGTAATATAAAAGTACCTA
>NJDC01000910.1:137516-154844 GCA_002245475.1 Calephelis virginiensis
CATTGGTATCACCGCCTTACCTATTTCTGCCGCTATAACGTCATGACGTGTTCCAGTTCGGAGGGTAAAGTAGCCGGTAAACTTACTTTTGCTCGAGGCCTAGCATCCCCACCTCAGGTTGGCAACGCACCATTACCACCTTTGGTGTCTCTAGGCGGCGTGAATTTCTTAACATCAGGAAATCCGTCTTCTTGTTTCCTTTCCAATATCATAAAAAAAAACTTATGTAGAGAAAAACCGAGAAACTTGCTAGAAAAGTGAGAAAAAACACTCTTCAATTTTGGTCATACAAACTGTCAGCTGTAAATGTGAAGCAATACGTAATTTTAGAAAGGCACTCTACCATCAGAGCTCTTGTTGGTAATAGCACGTTAAGCCCTTGCTTGCCTCTTTTGAGTTGCTTATCAGGAAGGCAGATGGTCTATTCTGAACAAAAAGGCTGGACCAACACGAGATATATGTATATGAGATGTTTGTTAGTTTTATAAATATTCCATTTTCCCTGCGAAATTGATTAACTGCTTCAAAATAATTGTGCCATACGAATATAGACCTCGCAAAAGGACATTTAATTATGATTTATAATATTATATCACTGGGTTCTTGCAAGAAAAAATAGTTTACTAGTCATGCGAAGCAATTAACTGCAGCTAAAATAAATACGAAAGTAAATTAGTATATACATTATACTATACATATACTAAAATAAATAGTGATTCAGTTTTTACTTTAAAACGGCTTAGTCGATATTATCACAGAAATAGATTAGATATTGGAAAAGTATGATACTGTTTAATGATATGATACGGTTTCGTAAATCGAAAGGAAAAAACGGGGTCCTAATAGAATCATTTTTTGTGTGTCTGTCATTCTGTCAAGATCCTTTTTTTTTTTCAGAAATACGTTGAGTTATTATTATGTTGAAATTCATATCAAATACTTAAATCTTTTGTTCCTTAAGGCCCCATACTTAGTCAGCCAGAAGAGCCAATCAGCGCACTCCCCCGTTCCATGATTACTCTGAAATATTGCGCTCTAAAGTAAATGTCTTAAGCGCCAAATCACTATTTATGACACTATAAAAGTAATTTGAAAAAAAAAATGTAAAAACTGAAACTGAAAGTTATCTTTTAGGTATAATACTTATCTATGTTTATGTTAAATCTGGTGTCGATATTTTCATAATTGAAGTAGACAGTTGGGTTTTGCTTTCAAAAAAGGGTTAACTTTTGGATTTTTTCTATCGAGCAAAGTGAAATGAATCGTGTTTTGGAAACACTAGTCTCATAAAACATATTAATTTTAATCTTGTGTACTTTTGTCGCCAATATCCATAATTGCTTTGTATGAAAAAACAGTATATTGCTGACGTATTTTAGCATACATGGCCCCTTAAAGCTGTAAAAAATAATTTCTAAGCTAATGCGATCGAAAGATACAGCAGCAGCACATTTTCGCAAATTTTCAAAACTCGCAAGAGAAATAAAACTTACGGAGTATTTCAACTCAGAATCTTGAAATTTGGTACGAAACAGACCTTGTTTCGTTTTTATAGCAAAGGTAAATAAAAAATTGCGAAAACCGAAAATTTTTAATTTTATCATAGTATAATAAAATGTCGTAATAGGTGAACTATTATACCTACAAGTTTACTTATCTCAGTTGACCTCCCATGAAAGTTATGTTAGTTAAATATATTTAGCACTTATATAAAACTGCGGGTATCAGCTAGTAGTCTGTATAAACTCCGTAGCAGCCTTATATAAATCTAATTTGCCGTAGCAAAATCAATCTCAAGTTATTCATGATATTTTGTCGTAAATCCTGATTTTTTCTGAAGATACACAACCTTTATTAAATTTTTTACGTCCTGTTACAGATAACATAATATTTGATTAAAAATAAATTACTAAGAAGACATATCTTAACGCCAAGTACCTTTCCTTGGTTGGCAGAGGGTGTGGAGTGCGTAGCGACGTGATCCTCAAACCTTTCACTTAAAATTTCTTCAATTAGTGACCCTGACCAATAAGAGCCCAACTGCCTCTTTGGTCTAGTGGCTAGTGTACACGCCTACACCGACTAACCGCGAAGCTTGGATTCTATTCTCGACGGGGGCAGGCATTTGTGTGATGAACATTTAGATGTCTGCATTTCCGGGTCTGGGTGCTTATTAAATTTATTCTGGTATCTGTTTAAGTATTTCTGTGTATTAGTATATTTGCCTAACACCTGTAACACAAGCAAATAATTTGCTTACTTTGGGGTTAGATTCAATTTGTGTAACTTGTCCAGGGGTATTTATTTATTATTTTGTTATTGGTCTGGGTTCCTTGTATAGGGTTGGAAAACACAAAAAGCTTTGCAGTCTAGCCAGGTTGGCAACACAATATTGTCGTGCTTGCTCGTTGCAATGTTAATAATGTATCTCTAAAGATGGATTTCAAGCAATCTAGATAGCTGCGTGTCCGCCGGCCCATCATATACCTATTTGCCATATTTATCCTGTCCACAGATATGTTATTGGCAAGCGACAACATAAAAATGGATCAAAATATCAATCTTGGACTGCAAGTTTTGGATTAGGATTGATTATTAATATTGGCCGTTAGGCGATACATATTTCTTACAATTAGCAACTGGCATTTACCTTACAATTTCTAAAAAAAAATCAGTTCTTTACGATTTTCCTCGTGTTTGTTCGATTTCTCCGTTTAGCTCACTCACTTAGCTCGTAAAACTAGAGTCATTCTCAACAATAATAGTTATTGCCACATTTATTACCTTCGACTTGGCATTAGCATCATGTCGCCCGTAAATCACCAGCAAGAAGTTATGGTTGTAGCTTAAAACCTTTTGCAATTTTTCTACTTAAGAAAATGAGAAAAGAGATCCAGGCTACGTATAGTTTTTAGGGATTTTTTAGGGTATTTGTTTAGGGTTGAATCAGAAAGGTTATAAGCTTGTGATGTACCTAATCCGTATTTCTACAGGTTTTCCGATAATAGGATTTCTAGACGATTATAATTAGATTGCACCTATCTGAATCGTAGATTTAATTCAACTTTAATGCGATTATCATTAGATAGTAGATGAAAACAAAGTTTCTTCGAATTATTCGGATTTGATAAGAGATTGATTTGAAATTTCACATCAAGTTAAAAGAACCTTTACCTATTTTCGTCAAGGTTAACTTGAGACGTTGGTGTCACTTCCAAAGCACATTCCTTTAACTTATTTAAAAAGAAAAAAGTATCTTCACGCCCATATCCCCAAAGTCCTAGGCAGAGGCACAACTAGGTGCCCTCACGACTAGCCGAAGACACTAAGTGCCGCAAGGTGATAGGTGGCAAGCCTATCGCCAACCGGGCACTTATATCCTATCCCAGGCAACGTTATTTTTATTAAAAAATTGAAATATGCATTTCCTAATTTTTTTTGCTACCCGACCTGGGGATCGAAACCGGGACCTCAAGAAGTCAAGCTCGACGCTGAACCGCTAGACCACAGAGGCTTATTTATATACTCCGATGGACTTTCTATGGGTATGAATATTACGTCTTAAAAATGTCGAAAACTTAACTGCCAGCACTGAGCGTGTTTTGTCCTTGTGGCTATTTCCCTTATGGGATGACAAGCACATTCCTTAGACATACTAGCTGTTCCCGCGTACTTCGTTCCGCCCTTTCAGTTTGTATGCGAAAAAATAAAATGTTGTTTTTCCCAGTTTCCTCAGAATCGAACAAGATAAAAAGTATCCTATGTAATTCTTCCGGTTCTAAGCGACCTCTACCAATCGGTTCAGCTGTTCTTGAGTCATAAATAGTGTAACACCACTTTCTTTCATATTTATCTAGATGAAAGCAAATTTTACGGCAAAAGTTAAAAGGTTGTCTTTCTTCAATGATATTTTTTTATATACAAGAGGAGGTAAACGATCATCTGATAGAAAGTGATTACCGCCACCCACGGGCGTCCGCAACACCAGGAGAATCACAGATGCGTTGCCGACCTTTAAGGAATCAGAACGCTCTTTTCTTGAAGGTTCCTAAGTTATAATCGTTTGGGAATACCGCCCTCGGTAACTGGTTCCACAAAGTATTATGCGGGGTAAGAAATGTCTTCGGAATCGCACAGTTATAGACCGCCACGCATCAAGATGATTAAATTAAAATTAAATTAAAATATATTTATTTCAGTAAAATACATTAACATGGTGTGGAGATCTTATTTGAAGTAACACAAGTAGTGTTGTGTTAGATCTCACTCTTCCTTTATCTAACTAACATTATTCTTGTAGATTTTATTTTTCCTATTCTTAAAAATAGTTTTACAAGCTTATAACAATGTTAATTTCAATTAAATTAATGTAAATAATCAAAACATTATTAAATGGAAAAATTAATTATTAAATAAATTATATAAAACGTATAAAAATATACGTTTTATATAATGTCGCCTCTGTGGTCTAGCGGTCCGGGTGTTGGACTTGACTGCATGAGGTCCCGGGTTCGAATCCCAGGTCGGCCAACAAAAATAAAATTGGATTTTTCCAATTTTCTAATAAAAAAAATGTTGGTCGGGATTGGAATTGTGCCCGGTTGGCGATAGGCTTGCCACCTATCACATTGTGGGACTTAGTATCTTCGGCTAGTCGTGGGTACCTTGGGTTGTACCTCTGCCTACCTCTTCGGGGATATGGGCGTGAAGATACTTTTTATAAAACGTATAAAAATGATGGGTGTGATACTTTAAACTCTGACGCCATGATGGTTAATGATGAATCAGTATTATCGAAGTAATATTGTTTTAAGAGCAAATGGCAACCCCTCAGGTATTTACTAAGAATTACAGCTTCATGTGTAGGTTATAGTAAGTTCGTTAAACCTATTTCTCATTCTGTGCCTGTGACGAATAAAAAATATTATAAAGAAGAAAAAACTCATGTAGATTTCCCTAGAGAGTACTGGCTACGTGACGAATTCGAACTTCTTTCCTGTGACCAAATGTCGTATGTTGAAAACTTCCGTCCTCCTTGGACAGATCACGTTATGTGCCTAATACCAACATTAAAAAACTTACAACTTCATCACTATTTGTTTTGACACGTATCGTAAAGTAACAGTGGTCCTGTATAGGTATATTATTATACTCTTTGAACAGTTGTATTTGACAAGATTTTTTTTATGTTTTAGGAAGGCAAAACAAACAGACGGATTTCCTGATGGAAAGAAATTCACTTCAATTCATCACTGCTTACGCGGAATTAGCAAAATAAAGGCTTATTTTACATCTTTCACAAATTGCAGTCACATCCTGTACTAAACTCGATATTTTTTCATGTTAACCTTCTCCTTGCATTAATAACGTAACTCGACAAATGAAAATTAACAAAATCGGTTCATCTGTTTATGCTTGATGCGATGGCCAAGTGAAACATATTTTTAAAGTCACAGAAGAATAACATGTAGCATTCGATCATACAAGATACAAAACAAACGTAGCACAGTACCCATCACTAAAAGTTTTGTTGTTCATTTTTCACAAAAATATAAATAACAGTAATAAACAAATATAGTGTTTACTTGGGCTAAACTCCCCCAGAGAAGAATTACATACGGCAGGATGCTGTAAAAATAACTAAAATAAACAATCCTAGCGGTGTCAACATCAGTCAACTGTCTACATTTTTTTAACAGCATACGCCGCTGAATTCAGTTATGCGAATCCTACGCAGTTTTTATGTACTGTATTTTTTTATAGAAGAGGAGGCAAACGAGCAAGTGGGTCACCTTATGGAAAGTGATCACCGCCGCCCACAGACATCCGCCAGGAGTATCACAGATGCGTTGCCGACCTTTAAGGAATGAGTACGCTCTTTTCTTAAGGTTCCTAAGTCATAATCGTTTGGGAATACTGCCCTCGGTAACTGATTCCACAAAGGTGTTATACGGGATAAAAAATGTCTTCGGAATGCACAGTTGTAGACCGCCACGCACGTAATTCCAAAAAACCGGCCAAGTGCGAATCGGACTCGTGCACCGAGAATGTGTCAAATATTTATTACATGATTTGGTTCGTAGGTACCAAATTCCAAGATTCTGAATATTGATTCATTTGCGAATTTCGAAAATTTGCATAAATTTCTGGCATTAACGGCTGTATCTCTTTTGAATGAGGGGAGGGTTGGACTAAGGAAGTACCGACAGAAGTGAAAACTTGAATATTAACGTTGTGCATTTTTTATATTTTGTAATGGTTATAGAATAATTTTGCATGAATTGCTTTAATTATCAATATGCATGTAGTATCGTGGTAGAATACAATATTCATTTATTGCGCTATCATACACAAACATGACAACACGAACATTCACGCAAGCGCCCTGCGCCGTCTTATTCGCGAAAGCACCCTGCGCCGTCTTTCGAATATTCGATCAGGTCACGTGTCCTGACGCGAGTTATGAAGTTCCAAAAAAGTGCGCAACGTCGCGAAAGAAGTTTTCAATTCAAAATAAAATTCATTTATTTTCAGGTTACAAATACGCATAAAAATATCGTAACAAAATAATAAAACCTATTAAAAAGTTATATGTAATGACATGATATAAATAAATAAATAATCCAAATTGATTTGCTTAAAGTAAATAATAAAATAGCTGATTTTAAAATGTCAAACAATTAATACAAAGTCAAAATAATTATTTATTTAAAAATGGAATTCAAATAGGTACAAATTATAAATGCAATTACGTATACTAGTAAAATTAATGAATAATTAATTGACTGTGTACCCATCAGACATTTCTGACTACTTGTCTACTACAACAATGCCTGATAAAAGGACAGTCCCGTCTATTATGCTTAGGACTGTGTTGGTCCTGCCCCCACACTGCACACCAGGGAGGCACGTCTTTTGCACCTAGTTGCGTAGAAACAGTCAGTTCGAGGCACTGCAAACACCCCTGATGCACTGTAATATCGAGGTAGCCTTAACAGAGCTCTAAGGGCATTATTATATTTAATGAGGAGATCGCTGTAACATCTTTGCGAGTAATTGGCCCACAGACTACACGTACAAAGAGAGGTGCAGAATGCACGGAAAAGAGCATTGTTAACTTCATCAGAAGTTCTCCAAAATCTGAGGTCCAACATATTCGCTCTTCTGGACAACGCTCTCCATTCCTGCTTAATATCCTCATGGTCTTTGAGATCAGTGGTGATTATATGACCCAAATACTTAAATTGGTGGACTATTGTTAACGCTTCACCACAAAGATGTACTGAAAAAACATTTTGTGGGCACTTCGCACCAGCCGTCATAAATATGATATTACTGAGTATTTTGTCTCATTAAAGGCAGATGGTCTATTCTGCAAAGAAATCCGGACTGCCACGGGCAATATTTGATATTTTACTATTGGTACAAAACAACAACCGTCTGTAATCAAAATGACTCGTTCCTTGAATATAGGAACTGAGCATAAGTCATTAAAGCGAAGTTCAACTTAATTTATTCGTGTTGAGAATTTAGTTTGTTTACTTCTTTATATTTACATTATCCTGCAATTTTTTTTCAAGTTATAAATTTCGTAGTTTAGAAATTACAGGCGTAACAATAGTATAAAGTAAAAAAAAAAGTATCTTCATGCCCCTATCTCCGAAGAGGTAGGCAGAGGTACAACCAAGGCACCCACGACTAGCCGAAGATACTAAGTCCCACAATGTGATAGGTGGCAAGCCTATCGCCAACCGGGCACAATTCCAATCCCGACCAACATTTTTTTTTAGTAGGAAATTGGAAAAATCCAATTTTCTTTTTGTTGGCCGACCCGGGATTCGAACCCGGGACCTCATGCAGTCAAGTCCAACACCCGGACCGCTAGACCAGAGAGGCGATAAATATAATAATAAATATAATAATAATAGTATAAAGTAACTAACTTAAAATCCGGAATGTAGACAAACGTTATAACGAACTGCAGGTCATCTAACATCACACCAAAACTCTTTGCAGAATAGGTAAAGAGTATCAAGTGAATGAAGTTCTCCCGGGTCCGCTAACTAATACGCGTAGCCACAGTAACATCTATTTCGAAAAGTTTTACCTGTAATCCAAAGATTGATATATATAAACAACTGCAAAACTAAAATAAACTTTCTCTGAATTCAGTTTATTCCTATCCCTTATACGATTTCATCTAATGCAATTCTTGTTATACGATCTGTCTCGTCGATTCATAAAATAAGAATTCTGATTTAACGGTATGATACTGAAGGTTGTAAAATGAAACAGACTTCAGTAAGTTCAGTATTCGTATTCTAGTTATTTACACTTTATTTTCGTTTTCGTTGATTCGTCTTTGTTTTATAAACTGTTCCGTTACACAGTTCGGAATTTGCATCTTGGTATAGCACTTTATTTTCTTTCATTTGTTTTGGTTGTTTTATGACTTTCATAAGCTGTTACTTTACATGGTTTGGAAATAGAGCCTTTTTCATAGCATAGTACTTTATTTTATAACTTTTATTTGTTTTGATTGTAGTATAAGCTTTCTAAAATACTACGTTATACGGCTTGGAATTTGCATTTAAGCAGTGCACTTCATTTGATTTTCTTTGTTTTTGGCTGGTTTATGAGGTAAGCTGTTACTTTGTAGGGTTTGGGAATAGGGACTTCGTCATATCATACTTTGCACTTTATTTTCTAACTTTCATTTGTTGTGGCTGGTTTATGACTTTTATAAGCTGTTACTTTATATGGTTTGGAAATAGAGCCTTTTTCATAGCATAGTACTTCATTTTATAACTTTTATTTGTTTTAGTTGTAACATAAGCTTTATAAAATACTACGTTATACGGCTTGGAATTTGCATTTAAGCAGTGCACTTCATTTGATTTTCTTTGTTTTTGGCTGGTTTATGAGGTAAGCTGTTACTTTGTACGGTTTGGAAATAGGGAATTCGTCATATCATACTTTGCACTTTGTTTTCTAACTTTCATTTGTTGTGGCTGGTTTATGACTTTTAAAAGCTGTTACTTTACATGGCTTGGAAATAGAGCCTTTTTTATAGCATAATACTTTATTTAATAACTTTTATTTGTTTTAGTTATAATATAAGCTTTATAAAATACTACGTTATATGGGTAGGAATTTGCATTCAAGCAGTGCACTTCATTTGATTTTCTTTGATTTTGGCTGGTTTATGAGTATTATAAAATGTTTTATTATACAACGTTTCATTTTTCTAATTTGTTTTAACTGGTTTACGATTTTTAAAAACGGTTACGTTACATTATTTAAAAAATGGGCCTTAGAGTTAACATATTTTGCACTTTATTTTTTTAATTTCATCTATTTAGGTAAGTTTAGGATTATTATATAGTAAAGTTAAATTATATAGTAAATCTTGTCGCCCTCATAAAATAACATCCGTCAATTTTCTTGACCGAATTCTTTTCGTTCACTGATTTCCATAATTTTAATAAATTTACCCAAAATTTGTCTATTAGTTAAGAAAAAAAAAACGTTTCATATTTTTAGATAAGTATCAAATATATTTACAAGCCTTTATCAAGTTTGATCTTCTCAGTCTAAAAAATAGCTTAGGGAAAAGAAGAAAGTTGATCGCTTCAAACCAGAACATTTTTAAGCACTCTGATCCTTGCTCATAGAGTATACTCAAACTTGGAATCCACTTCAGACATATCCATTGGGAAATCGGTATAAAAGTGTTTGCTATTAAACCTATTTTGTAGGATTGGGAGGACGGATTCTATGATGGTAATACATACGTCGTCTATTGACACCAAAGATGGTAATGGTGCGTTGGCAACCTAAGCTGTCATCCAAACGTAATACCACAGTGGCAAGCACTCATTGCAGAAGGAATAATTAAGGCAAAACCAATTGCTTAGTTTTATTTTTATATTGCAGTTGCCATAGTCTCGAGTGTGACTTTAAGAATGCATTTTCATCTGACATAGGGATGTGTTGACCCCATCGCCTTCTAGCGTCCACATTGCTGAATCATTCAAACAATGCAAACAGTGGTAAAAGTTTGCAACGGCTGACCCAGATTGGTAGCACTGCCATTTTTTGTGATCATGATATCACGGCTCGCTATTGACATTTTCTTCTGATATCGGAAGGAAAACAAGCAGACGGATTTCCTGATGGTAAGAAACTTTTGTCGCTTAGAGGCAGCAAAGGTGGTAATGTTGCGTTGCCAAGCTCAGGTCGGGCGAGTACAGTAAACTTGACAAGCCGTAAACTCATGCTAAGGGCTTAGAAGACCCGTATGCTTGTTTGCTGATCTCTAACATAAAAAACAATGTTTGTATAAAAATATGTAATTGATTGATTCAAGTATTGACTCCGTTTGAAAAAAGGAACATTTTTGCAAAAACGTACATGCTAAAAACTTAAAAGTATGTTTCGCTTCACAGCCGACGCGTCATCAGGTAAATTCAAATGCATGTTTTGGAGGGAAAATGGAAATTTAGTGTTTTTTTTTATCAAGTGTGGATTTTCGCAAAGTAACGCCTTCTCATAACAATTAACGAAAGTGTGTTTGTTTGTCCTTATCTTATGCACATCGGAACGTTATTATGGTATGGAGCCGTATCTAAACGGGTGTCTGTTTAAAGGCAAAACAAATTTAATACTCGGACATGGCGCGAAATTGCATCTAGCAGCTATAATTATATAAAAAGCTTAATATCGAAACGTGACTAGAGCGTTAACACGTTCCTGACACTGCATACATTTGACACAAGGACAGCGTTCAAACAATGGACCACTCAACACCGTGTTGCATGTCTGTTATCAGAAATTATAGTCGGTGGAATTTAGTTAAATATATTCAATAGTTTACAATGGCAGTTTATATCTTGCACAGATTACCTCGTAAATTTTTTATTTTTATAAATTTAGATGGTAGAGTTTCACAGCGGCTAGCCCGGATTGGTACCATCGCTTTACCTATTCCTGCCACCATAACGTCAGTACTTGCTCCGTTGTAGTTGACGTATTCCAGTTCGGAGGATAATGTGGCCGGCTAACTTACTTTTGCTCGTGGCTTAAAATCCCGGCCTCAGGTTGGCAATACATCATTACCATCATTGGTGTCTCTAGGCGGCGTGAACTTCATACTACCAGGATATCGATCTGCTTGTTTGCCTTCCACAATTATAAAAAAAATTGAAGTGTCAACGGTTTTTTGTCTCGTGTCTCATATCATTGTAATAACTTTAATTTGAAGTGAAGTGTAATAACAATAATTTTGTGGTAAATATTCTTGTTAATGTCTTCGTAGCAAATGTTTTTATATTTATAGATCAAATCATAATTAGCAATTTTGCTGCTTGCATCGCCTTCGCAGTAAATCAACATTTGAATATTAATTTGTATTAGTTGTGGTCTAGTGGTCTGGCGTTGTCATTATGAGGTCGAGGTGTCCGAAACTCGGGTCTGGCAAATAAAACTGTAACTTTTCATTTTTCTAACAAAAATAACGTGACCGGGACGGTAAATGCCGGGTTGACCATAGGTTTACCAGCCATCACGTTTTGGGATTAAATAATAGCTACGGCTGTACTCGTATGTGGGTGCGCTTTTTGTACCTCTGTCTATCTCTTCTCGGAAATACATGCTAAATATTTTATAATTTACTGTTTTAAGTTTTATAAAGTTTTTGCCTAAAGGTGATTGAAATTATAACTAATATATTATTAATTTTGTGTATAATTTAAAATAGTTAGTGTCGAAACGGGATTAAATATAATCTAGGTACATAACTGTCCCAAATAATTTTATAAATTATAAATAAAAGTTTAAATATATCGTCTCTGTGGTCTAACAGCCTGATAAAGAACTTGACTCCATGAGGTCCTGGGTTCGATCCCAGGTTGGGCAATAAAAAGAAATTGTTTTTGTTTACAATTTTCTAATGAAAACGACGTTGCCCGAGATAGAATATGTAACCAGTTGACAATAGACATGACATTTATGACATTGTGTGTTTAGTGTCTTTGGCTAGTTGCAGGTCCATGGTTGTACCTACTTCGTCAGTGGTATGGGCATGACAATACTTTTCTACATTAATGTCAATATAACTACCAAATATTTGTTACTAATGCTAGTCACATTTAGTGAACGTGAAAGTGAAAGTCACAAAAGCAATTTAACGCACAACTAAAAGCAAATTCTAATATTAAATTCAAGAGGAAATGTTAAAAAAATGTGCATGTTTATAAAATTAATCCCTATTGCTGGGGATTTCAACCTATATAACCTTTATTAATGCTTTCAAGTTAGTAGATCGCGACGTGCCATCAGCAGTTTTAGAAAAGTTCAATTTGTCTCCAGCTTCTATTAACTGTTTTCACATCTGTCTTCAGAAACGACGACAATTTCTTTTAAATTTATTTTATCTTGGCAACTTTTACCAACGGTGAGCCTCAAGGTGGGGTTTTGTCACCTCTACTATTTTCATCATTCATCAATTTCATCACTTTGTTCCTGTGTTCCCAATAAACCAATGATTTTCAAATCTACACGCACTTTCACCTCTCAGATCTTCACTACGCTATTACTGTTATTAAAAATGATGAGAATAGTGTTGAAAAGTAGAGTAGCTTTTTCGGTCTTATACTTAACCCATTGAGGACTCAGGCCATTATTGTTGGCAGTCTAGTTTACCCCCGATTAGTTTAAATAATCTTATTATCAAATAGTAGCTATGTGAAGGTCACACTTTCTTGGGCTAAACAATTACAGGACGTCAATAAGATTTTTTCGTGCTTGGAGTTTGTTTATGCATCTTAAAATGTTATTCCTAATATTTGCACATTTTATACTTGCTGATTCCCTACTACTTTAAATCTGAAGGTATGCCGATGCTAGGCTAGCTATGTAAATTTTACTGTCAAGCAAGTAAGTAATCTTTGCATTAGATTCATATTTTCGTTGAGAGTCTTCACGTATTCAGAGTAGTCGTGTTTCCAAATTTTGTGTTGGTCAAATGGTTGCCATGTGGATACCACACATTCCTGATTTGCCACATCTTCCCCCTTTTGTAGTATATTGTCTTTGAACCATCTGTCCTATCTATTTAAAAGAGAGATTTAAGTTTTTTAACACAGTTCTTTTCAATTCTTCATGTTTCTATCGAAACAATTGCTACCAAAACCGTTTTGTACCTCTTAAGTAAAAGGTCTTTGAAATTATCATCCCATAGATCTCTAAATATTAATTTTTCAGGAAGATTTTAAGGCGTCACTTTCTACTTTCACTGTAATTAGGTTGTATTTGACCATTTTTGTTTATTTTTATTACAAATACTTGTTTAAAATAAGTTTTCGGTTTTTGGATTTTGTTAGGAATTTCCATCTAAAAAAAGATTGCATTTTTTAAGATTTATTTTTAAGGCACAGTATCTCGCTGACACTTGTTTTCACACTATAAGGTTGCCTAGAAGAGATCGCTGACTTAGCGAAAAAGCCGCTTTTGTGGATTTGGTATTTTCAGTTTTATTTGATATATTTGTAATTTGTTTATATTTGGTGCACAATAAAGAGTTATTGTATTGTATATAACGACTTGGTTTATCAAACAAAAGTCTATATCCCCTTGACTGTCCACACTAGCAAATACGTCACTGTAAAGAGAATTTTATCTAGGAAATTATAACATATCATACTGTGAGACTTAAGTAATAAAATGAAAGTACTGACAACATTCATCCTCAGCAGTTTTTGCTCAATCCCTTTAAAAAAAGTGTGTCACTTTGAAATTGCTCTGTCGATAAAACAGCGCATCAAAATGCATAAAACTAGGTTTTATGCCATCTATGATTATTTCTTAACATTAAATACTGCAGCTGTGGCACAGATACACAACCGATTTGTAATAAACAAGTTTTTACAAACGCTTTAAATTTGTGGCAGTGCAGTGCCACTGACAGTTTTTCGTAAAAAAAAATAATGGCACTGCAGTGCCCACTGACTGTCAAATGGATATTACTCATACTGTAACCTATGTTTTATTTGGTATATTTGTATTTGTTTTATTTTTAGTGTTTGACAAAGAGTAACATATTGTATGTAACGACTTGGCTTACCACACAAAAGTCCATAATATTATTCATATTCATATTGTTACGTTAGATACAAAATAGCAAGAACAATGCAACGTTCAACACTGGCATGTTGAGAGTCGGAATAAAGGATAATACGGGAATAATAACGAATAGTCCATGATGCTCGTATTTTTTTTGCTCGTATATATATATAGTCCTATATATATAGTCCTACGTTGTTCTAAAATCTAACATATCCCGTCCAAATTTGTCCAAACTTCAACGAAATCAAAATGTTTTAATGCATGTATTATAGAATATTCAGAAGAATACACAAATAAGCCATATTAAATGGCTATATGTTGAATTTTGTCATTGCATATAAAATCAGCTGTTTGAAATTTAGTCAGCCATTTTGTTGATTAAGGTTTTAAATAAGGGTCCGAGGTTGTTTAAAGTGACAGCTATTTAAGAGTATATTTCAATAAATGATTAACTCTAAATAGCGTTTATGAATAAAAAAAAATTAAACATTATTTAAACTGATGATTAAAAGTTAAACAACGTTTATGAATAAGCCAGTAAGTATTTTGCGGTAATACTATGTTGTGGTATGGTAATAATGATATCGCCTCTATGGTCTAGCGGTCCGACGTCGGACTTGACTTCTTGAGGTTTCATGTTCGATCCCCGTGTCAGATAACAAAAAAAAATTGTTGGCTAGTCGTGGGTGCCCTGGTTGTGACTCTGCCTACCATTTTGAAGATGCTTGTGGTAATATTATTTATTTTCATATCCGGTATCACAAGATACTTCAATAATTTTTAGCCATTACTTATGTTTCTCCCGGGATTTTTTTTGAATGACTAATTTGTTGCTAATCTCGCGATTTCTTGCAACTTCACCGAGCTTTGTGGGCCGAGCAGAGTGCTCATCCCCGGAATACAATTAGATGCTGCAATAATTGCTAGCCAGCATCCTTCTTTAAAGTTTTACGCATTTCAATGATTAATAAAAAATCGCCTTACACCCGCATCCCCGAAGGGTTAAGCAAAAGTGCGACCCTCGACTAGCCGAAAAATGAAAATCGAAACAAGTTTACACACAAATATAATATATGTATTTTTTGCCAAATATCATTAAAATAAAATTAGACGTTTTGATCTTAAAATGTAACATAAACAAAAAACACGCCTATGTAACGGTAGGGAATTTAATTTATACGACCACCACTCGAATCAACTTTAAGCTCTGAACTTATGAATGAACTGCTGTCGACTCCCAGAACAAAAAAAATCAAGAAAGTCCTTTTCACTGTTGAATACACCGACTGGAAATACTGATGGTGACATACAGGTTCACAAAACGCCAGTATCATCTTCTAAACGAAAGAGTGTGTTAATAACAGAATATAATGAAGTCGATTCAGATAATGCTAGTGAATTCTCACCAAAAGTTTCAAAACATTTAAAACTAAAGTCGGGTTATCAAGACTATGATTTTAAGCAATACGCAGGCAACGAAGATTCGCCTTCAGGCAACGAAGGTTCGCCTACAGGAAACCATGACATTGAAAATATATTGATACATCATAAAATTTCGAATATATATTACAAACTATCTGACGACGACCAAATTTTTGATTTAACACCGAAAATAACACAGGTAAAAGCTGATTAAGGAAGAACACAATCCAATCCACCCATATTAGAACAAGAGATCATCGCTGACATAGAATCTAGAACAGAACACCCAGATTTTGCTGTACCTAAATAAAAAAAAAACTATATATAAATGTAAAAATTATAAAATGCAACCCAGTTTAGAAGTTGACGTAAAAATTGTGCCGTGTTTTTCCGATTTATCGTCTATTGAAGATAGTAGCTCTAATTTAGAAAATGGCTCCGACTCTGATACTTTTGATGAAATATATGACACTGAATAAAATCAAACACGTCATGTATTGAAATTGAAGATAATGATATAGAGCTAGAAGAACAATGGGCAGATATTTCTGATAGAGGTCCAATAAATTTTGCACAGTATTCCTTAAAAAGCGAAGTTAATGTTTCATCAAATATACAATTGAATGAACCCATTGATTATTACAAATTATTTGTGGGTAATGAAGTAATTGAAAAGATGTTCGAAAAAACAAATAACTATGCAACGAAATACTTGAATTCTCATTCTATTAAGCCTAAGTCTGGCTTGGAAAACTGGGTCCCAACAACTGTTGAAGAAATGGAGAGGTTTTTGGGAGTATTAATGGTAATGGGGACCAATAAGGTACCCAATATTGACCTATATTCGAGTAAAAAGAAATGTTACAGAAACGAGTACATAGTTCAAGCAATGCCAATAGATCGTTTTTTACTCCTCCTATAGTTTTGGCACTTTAGTGATAATGTTAATAATGGAGATAAATTATATAAAATAAGGAATGTACTCGATATTCTTATGGAGGCATTTTCCAGAATGATGAAACCAGGCAGATTTATGATTATTGATGAAACGATGATACCATGGAAGAGCCGGCTCAAACTCCGCCAATATATTAAGAACAAAGCACATAAATATGGGATAAAGTTGTATAAATTATGTACACCAGAATGTTACACTTACTCAATGATTTTATATACTGGAAAAGATGAAGAAAAATCAGGAGCTGGTCATACACAAGATGTTGTACTAAAGTTGATTAAAAAATTAGTAGGTAAGGGTAGAACACTAGTAGCAGACAATTTTTTATATATCGGTCCCACTAGCTGAAAAAAATATTTAAAAAAAGACGTTTATTTGTGGTACTATAAGAACTAGCAGGAAAGGACTGCCTAAGACAATCATAAGCACAAAATTAAAAAAAGGGGAAGTAATTGGAAGCATGAACAAAAAAGAAGTCAAAATTATCAAATGGATGGATAAACGACCAGTGATAATGATAACAACAATCAAAGAGCACAATGCTACTTTAAAAGATACTAGTAAACTGTCACGAGTATCTAAAGAGTCAATTATGAAACCAGCAAGTGTACAATGAAAATAAAAAGGGCGTAGATTTCAGCGACCAAATGAATGATTATTACTTAACTCTTTTAAGAGGATTAAAATGGTATCGAAAGCTTATGATGAGCTTAATATTTGGAACGTACACAAATGGCTTGTACACAAATTTAAAAATGTAGAGCAATTAACATTAATATCTTTTTTAGAGGCTATCATACAATCTTTTGCAATGGTACTTTTCA
>NJDC01000910.1:157013-169590 GCA_002245475.1 Calephelis virginiensis
CATGGAAGAGCCGGCTCAAACTCCGCCAATATATTAAGAACAAATCACATAAATATGGGATAAAGTTGTATAAATTATTTACACCAGAAGGTTACACTTACTCAATGATTTTATATACTGGAAAAGATGAAGAAAAATCAGGAGCTGCTCATACACAACATGTTGTACAAAGGTTGTTTAAAAAATTAGTAGGTGAGGGTAGAACACTAGTAGCAGACAGTTTTTATACACTAGCTGAAAAATTATTAAAAAAAAGACGTTTATTTGTGGTACTATAAGAACTAGCAGGAAAGGACTGCCTAAGACAATCATAAGCACAAAATTAAAGAAAGGGGAAGTTATTGGAAGCATGAATAAAAAAGAAGTCAAAATTATCAAATGGATGGATAAACGACCAGCGATAATGATAACAACAATCAAAGAGCACAATGCTACTTTAAAAGATACTGGTAAACTGTCACGAGTATCTAAAGAGCCAATTATGAAACCAGCAAGTGTATTAATCTACAATGAAAATAAAAAGGGCGTAGATTTCAGTGACCAAATGAACGATTATTACTTAACTCTTTTAAGAGGATTAAAATGGTATCGAAAGCTTATGATGAGCTTAGTATTTGGAACGTACACAAATGGCTTGTACACAAATTTAAAAATGTAGAGCAATTAACATTAATATCTTTTTTAGAGGCTATCATACAATCTCTTGCAATGGTACTTTTCACGGACTCAAACAAGAATGAGAAAAAAAGCGAATATGTCATACTTTAAAAAAAGCTGAAAAGTATAAAAAATGTCATTACTGCTACAAAGGATTGAGGAAAGAACTAACCAGCCGAGAAACTGACAAGAAGGTGAAAAGAGTACGCACTGTTTGTCAAGAATGCCAGAAACCTATGTGTTTGGAGTGCTATAATAAAGTACATACTAATTAAAAGTGAACTAAATAATCACTACATATACTTACTTAAGTAATTATTTTTGATCTCAAATTGTAATCAATGTTCCTACTTTTATGTTAAAGTGTTAATATTGCATGGCTTTAATATATGTTGTTTTAAAGTTCAAAATTGTTTTCTATTTTATAAATATTTTCCATCACTAGCGAAATTTATGCTCTATGCGGCAAGGCATTCATTTTGCCATGAATCCACCGATTTTGAAAAATATTGATGACTTCTGAAATATTAAGTAGAAATCCCGGCAGCGGCAGTATATATACAGGTATGTAATCTATCAATTCGTACATTTTTTTTAAATCTATGGGTTTTCATGTTTTTGAGAGCCTTCGCAGTCAAGTGCTGGTACGGCAAAATACAAGCCGTAACGCACAGCTGGCTCTACAGGTACGGCACGTATAGGAGTCGTAATGCATAGGAATTAAGTTTTATATTTTCACTGACGCGCGCAATGTGTTAAGAGCAACTAGTAATTAATCAGTGCTAACTGTTTTTTTACCAAATAAAATGTAAGTGCCAAATGTTTCTTTTTTATTCTTTATGTTTTCTTCAAATTTTCATCAAGAGAAAAGTTATTGTGACCAAAACTCATTTATAATGAATTATAAGGCATTTTGGTATTTTAACTTTGTAATTTGTTTGAAAATAAAGCTTGATTCGCCAAAACATTTAATTGGCCCTATTTGTTAAAGTGCTTTCGCAAATTTGTACTTTTGTTACAAAAGCATAATATTAATAATATAACCTAAATTAAAATACATTTCCTTGACAAACTACACAAATTAGATATTATGGGAAAAACTGTTGACTTAAAAATAATAAAAACAATTATGCAAAATACAAGTGACATTTATTAGCGTCAAGCAGGGCTAATTGTCAGCACGCTTGTTTATCTTATACTTTGAAAAGTGCCTCAATGGTTAAGATCAATGAATGTGGAAATGCATATGGGTGACCTAGTGGCGAACTGCCTGCTTTATGCAGATTAAGCTGTTGTTTTGTGCTCTAAATTATCTGAGATGCAGATACTGATCATAATTTTGGTACATGATTGTAAAGAAAGAGGTTTACATTTGTTTATGAATAATTTCATAGTAATAGTATTTGAAAGAGACTTAGCCAGATGGATGTAAGAGTTTTAGCTGATGATATAGTGGGTCAAATGAATGTAATTGTATATCTTGCTAGTGCTTTTAGCTGGAATGTAATGTACATAGGCAATGGTTTGAAAGGAGCGTTCAGTAAAATATTTCAAAGTGAGATTTTTAATCAAAGTGCTATACTCACTTTTCACGATTTTGCGCTTATCCCGTCGTTCTTCTGTGCCAGCGAGAGTTGTGGTATGTCAGAAAAAGCAAGAGACAACAATTAATGCGTTCAAACTGTGAGCACTACTGAAAATCTATTGTGTAACGTTCGCTGATCACATTCGTAACAGTGAGATTCAAGGATTGGAGTGGAATTGAAAAAAATTGGTTCTGACCTTTAATAAGAATAGCAAACGACAAACTGATAAACCAGATATACAATTCGAATTTGTGTGGATGTAGGTACCCGGGAAGACCTAGATTTACATTTTCTTGTGTATCATCCGAGGATGGTGTGAAGAGTCTCCGAAACCAGAGTGTTTGTATGAAGCCAGGCAGGTCTGCAGCATGAGATTTGGCACTCAATACTCTCTGCTTACCTCGTAAGTAACTTGGCATAGAGATAAGTATATATGTATGTGTACATACAAGTGAAATTTACGAAAAGTGTTATAAAAGAGAAACGTTGGGTTACAATTTCAATAAGTTAATCTGACCCATCAAGTCAGAATTATCTCAGTGTACACAGACAATGCGAGCATCACAAGCTTATGTTATTGTTCTGAATTATCCGTTATCCTGACACACAACATGTCAGTTGAGCGATGCATTGTCTCCCACTATTGTGTTAAATGGGATCCGGATTGCGGGAATATATGGATTATAATTTAAGCTTTTGGTGATTCAAATTTTTAGATTATATTATATTTTTATGACATTGGAAGACAAACAAGCAGGTGGACTTCCTGGTGGTAAAAAAATCAAGTTGCCTAGAGACACCAAAGGTGGTAATTTTGCGTTGCTAACTTGAGGATGCTAGGCCTCTAGCAAAAGTAAGTTTACCGGCTACCTTACCCTTTAAACTAGAACACATCATGACGTTATGGCAGCAGGAACAGGTAAGGCGGTGATACCAATCCGGGTGAGTCGCTGCGAAACTCTACCAAGTCCGATGTCACGGTGTTAGGGACGGTAAGTCTATGCTCGCCTTTACAAGCTGCCAAGGCAGGAAGGCAGATGGTCTATTCTGCAAAGGAGTCTGAACCAACATGATATAACGATAACATATAATATGAATTCTTGTTTTCAATACATGTCTTACTTAAGCCCGGTTCCATCCAAGAAACAAGTCATTTTGCTGACGAGTAGTTGCTTTTTGTACGAATAGAACAAAATCTATCTACACTCGTTCGTTTTAGATTGTCAACTCTAAACATTTTGTATAACAATGAGCAACGCTTCGTTACTTTTATACAAAATACCAATGGTTATACTGACGGTGCACGGTTCATTGATTGTAGGAAAAATCATGTTAAAAACAAGCATACAGCTCTCCTAGTGGTAAAAGTCTACTATGGCCATAGATGTTACAGGTGCGTCGCTGTCCTGAGGCCTTTGGCTCGTTATGCAAGTCTACTGGCTATTCTAGCCACCAGTCTGTACCATGTCAGAGTAATTATGGTGGTAGAAATAGGTAAGGCGGTTAATCCCTACCCGGTCAGGCTTCTGCACAGCACTCTACCCCAAGGAGTCTTGCTGGTAATAACCTATATTTCAACCTATGCTTTCCTTTTACGAGCTGCCTGGCATAGAAGCAAATGAACTGTTTTTTTCATCGGATGCGGACTAATACGGGCATACACAAATTATGATAAATTTGTAGTTGTTTTGTTTACGTTTCCTTCCCTCTCATTTCTTTTTTGCTATTTATATAGAATCCAGAAATTCCGTAACGAAAATAATGTAACACCTAACCCTCTGACCGGCATAGTGGTGATACTTTTTAGTTTTTGATATCTATCAATGAATAGCAGAACTTTTAACTACTTTTTGATCACGCTTGTCTCTTTAGTTCAGCAACTCGCCTCTAGGTGGCATTGGATGTATCGGCGCTACCGCACATGGGTGATTCCCCTCTTCGCACCCTTTGCCTGTTGACTCTTGAGTGCTTATGCAATAGCCTTACCGCGGCAGTCTCCAAGTGCCACACGTCTTTTTTATTTAATCGTGTTATATTTTTTCTTATAATCCCACAACACTTGATACGTTCGTTAATTTTTGTAAATTTTAATTTTATTTTCAGCCTGTCTGTTTATAAAACGCATTAAATATTGGAGGCGAACCCACCAGCGACGGATCAGCTTGAGCCACTGGCATGCGCTATGGGCGCAACACGTTTTAGGGTTTAGGGATGTGCTACAGTCAATATTGTTTAGGCCTGTGATGTATGAAATAAGAAAACACAAAATGAAAGGGAAAGCGCACGTGTGTAGACATACCCCAAAGTTATATTTTTATTTAAGTTATGTATTGTATTGGTCTGAAAGATTCTGCAGATATTCTGCAGATGGAAGCACACTATGTGGGAAGCCTCAATGCATCATGTAAAGTGAGAACAAAACGTATCTTTGTGATTATTTAGTGTATCTTTCTAGTAAAACTTTTTTATCGACGTGGAGAAATTTGCTGTCACATAACGTTTATTGACCTCTGGCTACGCTCTACAAAAAACACAGTACGAGTATGTTGTCATCGAATTTCATACTGCGTTCTTCGTGATTTTATTCATATCTTCACACACAAGCTGACACATTTTACTGATGTTTTTGTTTTTATGAAGGAACAGACACACAGGATAGTGGCATCTAATCTATTAATTTAGGTACAGTAAACTGTAACAACCGACACTAAATATTTCGTTACTCTATCGCTATTTGATTCGTAATTACTTTTTCGAAATATAGCCAATGATTCCGAGATGGTTCTCAACATTTTTTTTAATTCTGTAAGAACCTTCTCTTGAGTTATAATAAAGCAGTTTTAATTTTTAATTAATGCATTATTAAGTGTAACTCAAAAGCCACTGATGCGACCATGGCAAAACTAATTTACATTAAATAACATGGGAATCATAGCCTACCTTTTCAAAAAAGTATCATCAAAATCAGTTTTGGAATTAGCAAAATAAGAACTTATCGATTTCCGCAAAGTAACGTCTGATTTAAAAAAAAAAATGTCAGAAAACTGGTCACCAGACACCACTACAATACAAAAATTGTTTGTCTACAAGTCCTGTTTCTGGAAAGTTTATTAGGTGTCCTTTTTAAAATTCTTAGGCAAAAACAGTGATAAAGTTTAAAACAGACTATGAAAATTTCACTATTCGTATAAAAAAAACTAATGTTGAAATATAACGTTCATAGAAGCCCAAATATTAAGAATAGGACGGACTATATACCGGCTTATTTATTTCTGCCGCTATGAAGACTTTGTCATATTCAGGTCCGGATGAGGTAGCCACTGGAATTGCACAATAGTTCTAGCATTCGGACCACAACACAGTGACGTTTTTATAACACCTATGCAAAAGTTGTCTCTTATTATCAGGAGAGCCTTGGCCTTGGCTTGTGCTTGTTCGATATGCTTTCAATTAAAAAAAGTGGTTGTCTGTAAAGTCGATTTACTGCCGATAGTTTAACGCGAAAACGTCATAAGAACGGAGGCCGATTGTGCCTCTTTGTCGCTCGTTCCATGCTCTCGCTTGCACTTTAAGCCTTAATTAATGGAACGCCTCAAAGCGAAGTAACGCCACATGAGTCATGTTTTTTGGTGCGTGCAGCCTGCTCCATCGAATTATAAGACGTTGTCCCGTCAAGAAAACAAAATAGTGAGGGAAGCCTTACTTTGTCGTGAAAAACGAAATCAAAAGATTTCTGTGTTATTATTAAGGGAACTATAGTATTGGTTGTAATTACTGTTACGAAAACAAATGTCCCTCGACCTAGAGAATTGTGAAAGGAATTATCACTTGACGTAACTTGAATCGGAACTACTGTTCCTATTCATTACTAAAGTTGTTCACCGGCCGTTAACGAAATTGAAGGCACTACAATAATTATTAGGGGAACATGTTGTTTGTGAAACAGAATTGCTTGGATACTATAAATAACTTATATATTATATACATATAGTGCTTTATAAGACAGCGAACAAGCTACGGCTTAATTGAGGGTAAGAAAAAACCATCATTGTTAGTAGGCAGTGCAGCTTGCACGGGTATACGAAACAATATATTCACCTTATATTCACTGCCTTAACTATTCCTGCTGCCATAATGACTGTGTTGTATTCCGGTTTGGACGGTAGGGTATCTGGTATCCTTGCACAATAGGCCTTCCTTCCCGGCCTCAGGATAGTGACACGCCTATATCCGTGTTGGTAGGGGCGACTTTACAGAATAGACTTTAGAATTTTGCATGTTTTACCCATCAAAAAAAGTGCGCAACGCCCATAAAAAAGATTTTCACTTCAAAAACTTTACGTCATATGTAAAAACACATCAACAGTTACAGGGTTCATCACAGTCCCAATCCCTCGAGGTTGTATCTCATACATGTTAACGTGATACCAAATCTCCTGTCAAAGACGGCCAATAACATCTCAATCTTGTCTGACATCTTGATTTTTTCGATTTCATATTATTTGCTTCACATGTAAAGATAAAAGTTGAAGTAGTTTAAAAAAATTAGAAAGAAATCACTTGCCTCCTATGAATAACAAACAAAGGCGATACAATCCTATCCTATTATAGATATATTCTAAATATCCTATCCTATCCTATTTAATGCGACATATAGGATTACATTTCTAAGACCGGTCCAACTTATATAAGGAAATTGCTTTAGATTAACGTGCGTTTTACTACGTACGTGCAGAATTTATAATAAATTACAATTTGAAATAATTTCAATTAATGTTGTCATGCTGTGTCTCACGTAGAACAAATCATGACGTCGTTCACTAGTCTGAAACAATTGCGGTCGTTATGTGGTAAGAATCAGCTGATTACCTTATTCATGTCATATTCATACACCTTGCATTTATTATTAAAAAAAGACATTTTAATTTTTTGTCTCAGTCTAAATTTTAACAATGGGTCTCTCAAAATTTTGCATATTTTTATTTTAAATATTTTATATCGAAATAGCTTTGAAACTATGCAATAACGTTTAAAAAAGAAGTAGACTACACGATATGATATACATATTCCCTAAGCATTATTATTCCCAACTGGTTATGAGGTCTGCTTACTTTGCGCGATTATAAGTGTTGTCTTCGAAAACAATACTTACACTCAAGTTTTCGGCTTTTATATCTGGCCATCTGCTTTTCATTATTCTTCTTTTAGACCCAGGTATGTTAAGATTCATCGTGACACTCCCGAGGAGTCTCCTCCTCACGGGTACGTACCATCTCAGCCGATTTTCCAGTGTATATTGAGTCAACCTACTACCAACTCTTATTGAATGTTTTTTTTCCGGCTTTGTGCGACCTTGGGTTTTATTTAACGCTTTTATTATTTCAGAAGATACTTGTTTTCACATGGAAATTGCATCAACTGCCATGTCAATAGTTAACTTAACTTTTTTAATTCTTCAGTCTTATTCCCTTTAAGTAGCCACCATTTGGTAATATCTTGCATTTTTGTTTGGTTAACATTATATTTTTGCTGAAACGTCACGTGAAAATCATGCATTCATCAGGTCTCACCATGCAGTTTTTGACTGTCCCTATGTTTACTCTGATTGTCAGAATATAGTTTATTTGTGTACTGTGCAGGTTACTCTCATAAGGTACTACACTCAAACTCCTTTTTAAAGAAACTGTTGACAATTTCAACATCCAAGTCGTGAGCCATAGCGGTCGATGCTATATGATAATGATGAAAGTTTTCTGGGCATCATCGGGCATCTGTAACATTATTCTCCAAAAACTTCGTACCTTTATGACCATCGACATCTCCACCAACGATAGGTGTTCTTCCATTCGGTATCTGCTGGTTTATCTCCCATAGTAGCCCAGAATTATTCTTTTTCATTATTTTTACAGTCGGTTTGAGGGGCACGAATGCGTACGATATTGACAGTTTCACTCTGTACTATACTGTACTATAGCGACACCATTTCATCTGTCAGTTGAGCCAGGTTATTATAAAATTAAAGCTATAGCCTTCGCCGATGTTTCGCGATTTTGAACCTTTTTATTTCGTGTAGACATGCGAAGCCTGTTTATCTCTTGTAGAATAGCTCTGCTAGATTCTTCCTCCTTCCAGTTAGTGAATTAACATTTAATGTTGCAAAGCAAGCTTTCTATTTTTACTCAGGCACTAGCGTTTTATCCGAGTCCGTCGCTGGCCCTCGCCTATTTGTCTCAGATATAGGCTGATGAACCTGCACGTCGTTTTGCTTGCCCCGAAACTTAATCTCTTGAATGCGCTCTTAGAACTTGCCTTTTCATGATCCTATTTGTAGAAATTTTTGTATGTTAGGTTTATTAGTCCGGTACCGATAGTCGTCCAAGGCACCAAAACCAAAAATGGATAAGAACATTGGGATCTAGTTACGCAGACGTTTTAAATCTCTACGTTAAGCGTTGTCTAGTTATACCGTCAGATACAACAGTTATCGTCGGATGCTATTCGTATGAACCATCACCGTGAGCAGGTGAGGTTACGATTTGGGCAGGATAAGATGTTGGTCTCGTTCTCCACTACCACATAACGGGAGTACCGTTATGGCATGTTGAAAATAAAAAATGAGAATATGTTTGAAGTATACGATATAGTAGGTACTTTAAACTATTGTAATACTATATTTTAGATTAATTTAAAGTTTATATATTATATTTCAGATAAATTTAAATTAATTTGAAGATTAAACTAAGCGCAGAAAAACTGCAAAAGCCGACTCTAGCTATTCCGTTGTGTATTGCTTCGCGATTGGATTACTCTTTTTCAGAAAGACAGCTAATGATTGCCAGATCATGGTCAGATCGTTAATATAAACAAAGAAATGTATGCATTATTTACCACTTTATTCAAAAACTACTAGTTGGATTATGATAAAATAAAGAATAAAATTTTATCCATTTTTATTTCAAGAAAGAATTTTTAAAATCAGCTCGATGTTTTAATTTGACGATTGGCCAAATAAGTGTGTTACAAAAAACAAAAGAACGAAGTCGAATTGAGAACCACACATTTCTTAGAGTCAGTTAATAGCGTTAATGAAGAAAACATACATACATATCTTCACGCCAAGTCCCTTACGAGGTAGGCAGAGAGTATCGAGTGCCAGACCTCACGATCCTGACAAACCTGTCTTGCTTCCTTCACATTCATAACCCTTTTCATACAAACACGCCGGTTTCGTAGACTCTTGACACACACAAGAAAAATAACAAATGTTAAATAATTATTTAAAATAATAATCGTTAACTGCCAACCCTATGAAATGATATCTATTACATGTCAACATGATATTAATTACAATCCTACGTGTCTCGTGCCAATAGCTAAAGCCAATCACATCTGCGAGCTCATTCAATCAGGTCTCGATATTTATCAATTTTGGATAATTTGATTTAGGATAATGGAACTGTTATTAAATCCAAGGACTCCTTAAGAATGATATGCTATCTTTTAAGGTGTATAGTAGTACTATTTAAATTATGCGCTTCGGCTACATTCGTCAAGCTTCGGAAATACGAATGTATTTTAAAAATATCTATATATAGTTGATACGACACATAATCATTTCGCTTAAATTTAGATTATGTCACCCAATTTTAAAATAAGAGTATAAAGTGTAAAAAGAGTAAGAAGTGTTCAGCCGAAACGCGTAATTTAAATAGTAGTACTATACCTACGTTTTTAAAAAACGTCACATTTTTTGTATAACACATTTCAAATAATATAAAAAGAATTTCTAAACGATTTGTCATAATACGTACATAATACGTCACGTGTCCTGACGCGAGTTTAGAAGTTTTGATCCGTACCAAAGAAAGTGCGCAACGCCGCTAAAGAAGTTTTCACTTCAAAAATAACACATAAAAAACGAAACAATAAAAATAAATTCAAATTCAAATTAAATTCAAACAAATTCAAATAACAAATGTTTCTAGACTAAACCTTAGGGCGATATCTCTTACATTTTAACGTGATACTAATCACATTCTGACATGTCTCGTGTCAACAGCTAAGGCCAATCACGTCTGCGATTCAATCAAGTGGGATGCTTCGATATTTATCGATTTTGTATTATTTCCTCTGATACAACGAGTTTTCTGAAAATCAAAGAAAAATCGATTACTTTATGTTTATAAGAAAATGTTCACAGTGAGCTCATAATAGTAATAGATATCATCATTATTCTCATATGTTAATCCCTGTTGGCTCTTATTTATCCGAAACAAAATATTACCTTAACCAAACCTGAAACATACCTACCTATTATCTTTCTCAAACGCCTAGCAAAAACTAGCCATTGACCTTTGTGTGCAAAACAGGACTAATCAACATTCCTTTAATTGCTTTAAAAAATCGGAGGTAAGCATAAAAAAAATAAGAGTAGAGGAAGTTGGGAGAAGCCTTTGCTGAAGCGCTAACAAACAAAAAAATTTTACCAAAAAAAATCACGGTAATTTAATATACAGAAGTCGAACTCGGCTTTGTTTTTGAAAGTAATACCTACAGCCGAGCGATGCGTCAACACTTGATAGGGTTACGCGCCTTCAGTGCTATAATTCTGCATCTGCTAAATGAATGATCTGATCGTAAATATTGTATTTATTTAAAAGAAATGAAAATTCTTTATTGCGTCGTAAATGTTCTATAAAATACATGTAATGTTTTTGAAAACTTTTGTAAACGCGTTGTCGCCTACTTGTATGAAGACAGAATAGTGTACATTATTTACTTATTTAAAATATATGCATAACAATGTACAAAGGTGGACTTAACGTAGCATGGTATTCTCTACCAGTCAGCTTTAACTCATTTAGAGAGCTTAGTTGGGTGGGGTGCACAGAAAGAATTATTTTAAATTATATATATGACAGCACTGTGACTATGGTAAATTAGAAAACAATGTACAATTGGAATGCCTGAGCGTTTAGCTGTTATTAATATCACTTACTTACATTATCACTTATTTTTAACATTTAAATATTTAACATATTTTTTTAAGAATAAGTAAATAAGTAAGTATCTTCACGCCCATACCCCGAAAAGGTAGGCAGAGGTACAACCAAGGCACCCACGACTAGCCGAAGACACTAAGTCCCACAATGTGATAGGTGGCAAGCCTATTGCCAACCGGGCACATTTCCAATCCCGACCAACATTTTTTTTTATTAGAAAATTGGAAATATCCTTCCTTCTTTTCCTTCTTTATGTTGGCCGACCCGGGATTCGAACCCAGGACCTCATGCAGTCAAGTCCAATACCCGGACCGCTAGACCACAGAGATACATAAAAACAGATTACCAACTAAACAGTCAGTAATAAGGGAGTAGTTAGGGAGAATTTCCGCACACTGCGTGCCGTCCTCAAAATAGCTGCCTTCGGAATCCGGCTCTTAAACCAGAGAGTTGCAGTGCGAGTCTCTTTATGTGTTGGACGAGTCACTCAGTTTGCTGACTGTACCATCGTGACAATTACTGTTAAGTCAATTTTCCACATGTCGGTAATCTTGTGAGTCAAGTCTATGTATGTTGACGATGTTTTCTTCGCAGCTTTAACGATAGTGACATAAACAAGAACAACCCAGCGTTTCAACCGATCTACTAGCACGATGTTAGCCCTATTGGCAATCGTTTCATCCCTCATGATGTATTATCGATAGTTATTCGTCTTGACGGTATACAGGGTGTATTTGACACCGTAACGAAATCTTCTGTGGTAGTTTAGATACATATTAGAAGTCCAAATTCCTTTTACAGTTTTTGTCGGAAACAGGTGGTTAAATATTTAGCAGTTTTTTAGCCCGTAATGTAAAGCGAACAAAATATATACATTAGGCCGCGCGATGCGAGCTGTAAATGCCGACTTAATGAGCCGTTTTATTACATTGCTGTTTTTAGTAAAATGTGTTATTTATTAGATATTAAATAAAAATAGAAATGCGTTACGTAGAATTAATGAAATAATAGTGAAATCAATAAAAAATACAAAAAAAAAAATATTTTTTTTGAAAAATTCATGAAATTTCCGACACAAAATTCCAACTACATAATATGCATGTCTATCATTTACAGAATCTATAGAAGAATGTTTTGTTACGCTGTCATTTACACAGTGTATACCTCATTAATGGATCATGTAGATTTTGCTTTCAATCCTGTAAATTCTATTGCTTGCCAATGCTTTAAGTACTATTGACTAACGACAATTCTCTTTACCTAAGGAGAGTGGAGCTATTATTATTATTATTTATGATAATTACTTTAAATAACGTTCTGTATTCTTATACT
>NJDC01000910.1:169777-191478 GCA_002245475.1 Calephelis virginiensis
TCTTTCTTTTGTCAAAAACGGTAGCTTTTAATTTTTTGAATACATGCTATTATGTGATCATTAAAATTTACATACGAACGTCTTAAACTTAAATAACAACTATTTTTTTAGTTCAATAATTCATGACCGTTAAAAAACAGAAACGTAGCATATTATCCACAACTAGACAGAGTTGTGGATAATACAGACAGACTTGGACTCTCCGACATAAATAAATAGACATACCAAAATATTGAAATTCAATGTCACGAACATTTGAAATGCAGAAATGGAGCACATTCTCTACGACTTTAACGTTTACATTACTTCAGGAACATTAACTACAATGAAATACGTGTATTTAATTCAAAAGTAATAGAAACGACTTGATGTATCTCATTTTATATGATGAAGAGATCAAAAAGAGTTATTTTCAACCTCCGACTGAAATTCGATTTGAAGTGTCTCTCTTTGTTCGTAGTGTTTGTCTGTCTGTGGCATCATAACGTGTGAAGTGATTGTTTTTTTAACACTGACATAACGGTTCTTAGCTACATTACGGATAAGTTTTGGTTCCTGGTTGCCTATAATGTTAAAATTTTGCAAGCACGTAGAAAAAAGACAACAATGCAAAACTATTATGACATGAATTATACATAATGGATAAAATTGTGGAACCGTTAGGTAGCTAGGAAGAACTCCNNAAGAACTCCTTACATTCCCAACATAATCGTTGGTGTTTAGGATATTTGATACGTCTACAACAATAACTGCCTATTTATAAAGTCTATTAATAATAGCTAGTTAAGGGTTTTTTTTTTTGCCAATACCCTCTCGAAAAAACTATTACAGACCCTTCTTTTAAATGGCTAGCAGGAAAACTTTGAAATTCACTACTTGAAATAGTCAATATCGCCTATGTGGTCTAGCGGTTCAGGTGTTGGACTGCATGAGGTCCCATGTTCGAATCTCGGGTCGGGCAACAAAAGGAAAATTTGGTATTTCCAATTTTCTAATAAAAGAATGTTGCTCGGGATTATATATGTGCCCAATTGGCGAAAAGCTTGCCACCTATTACATTGTGGGACTTAGTGTCTTCGGCTAATTGTGGGTGCCCTGGTTCGGCCTCTGCCTACCTCTTCCCGGAAATGGGTGTGAAGAAACTTTTACTTGAAATAGTCAGGAAACCACAAAAATCAGTATTTTTATGAATATGGTTAAATGCCATTTCCTACATTCACTCGTACTTAGTTAAAATTACCTTGTTTATTTTTGGGTTACGCAATTTTTGTGCATTGCATAGTTATTATTTTCGTGTATTATGGGCACCATCGCACAACATCTCTTTGATTGTAAGTAAGTATCTTCACGCCCATATCCCCGAAGAGGTAGGCAGAGGCACAACCTGGGCAACCACGACTAGCCGAAGATACTAGGTCCCACAATGTGATGGGTGGCAAATCTATTGTCAACCGGACACATATCCAATCCTGGGCAATATATTTTTTTATAAAAAAATTGAAAATACACATTATCTGTTTGTTTTTTGCCCGATCCTAGGATCGAACCCGAGACCTCATGAAGGTCTGGCGCCGGACCGCTAGATCACTAAGGCGATGATAATATTTCTATATTAAAAGTTTGACAGAAAGAAATCGCTGATTTGGCGATAAGGCCGTTTTAGTATTATTTACAACCGCACTCAGAGACCTTAGTTATCTTGTAATTAGTAATTAAGTTGACATTTTCATACAAAAAATCCATTATTCGGATTACATCAGTAATCAACTGATTAAAAGATAACTGAGGTCTCTGAGGCGGCTGTTAATTTTTAATTTTAGTGTATTTTATATTTTTACTAGCTGTTCCTTCGAACTTCGTTTCACCCGCTCAATTAGTATAGGAAAAATCAAAAATATATTGTTTTATCTTCGTCGCAGCCGAACGGAATAATAATAACGAAAAACCTTGGACAAGTTACACAAATCGAATGTAACCCCAAAGTAAAAAAAAAATATATGCTTGTGTTATGGGTGGTAGTCAACGATACTAATACATGGAAATACTTAAGTAGATGCCAGAATACATTTAATAAAGAGCCAGACCCGGAAATGCAGACATCTAAATGTTCGTCACACAAATGCCTGCCCCCGTCGGGAATCGAGCCCTAGCCTCGCGGTTGTTCGGTGTACACTACGCTTGCCACTCGACCAACGAGAAGGTCATAAAAATATCTCACATCCGTCTTCTGGATCCACCTCCAACCTACTTACTGTTTTTATTTATAAATAGTGTAACTAACACGACTATCTTTTATGTACATAAGAAGTATTTCATAAAAAAACTATATCACAAGTATTCGATTTGCTTATTTCGGGGATAAATTTAGTTTGTGTAATTTATCCAGGGACATTAATTTATTTACTAGCCAACCCGTCGAACTTTATATCGATTGATATTAATATGTATCAACAGTTTGTATGGTATAAAGCATTATTTTTAATATTATCACTCCAACTTTCCTTATTTTTCTTTTTATAAGAACCTTTCCTGACAATATCTAACTCAACAAAAAATCTGCACTCCGGGAGTGCCGACAGAAGTGAAAACTTAAATATTAACGTTGTGCATTTGTGATATTTTGGAATGGTTAGGGAATAATTTTGCCTGAATTGCTTTCAGTATCAGTATGACAGTAGGTACTATGATTTATATCGTAGAATACAATATTCATTTATTGCGCAATCGTACACAAACATGACAACACGAATATTCGCGCAAGCGTCCTGCGCCGTCTTACGAATTTTCGTCTTACGAAATTTCAGATCACGCGAGTTTAGAAGTTTTTACCCATTACGCCGCTAAAGAAGCCCTCTTCAAAAATAATTAACAAAATTGGTCTATCCGTTCAGGCGGGATGCGATAACTATTCGAAATGGGGATTCATTATTATCTAATACTAGCTGTCCCGGCGAACTTCGTTTCACCCGTTCAGCATACTCATAAGAAATAATGAAGTATTATTTTTCCCATTTTCCTTGCAACTTTCTCGGATTTCCTCTTCATAAGAACCTTCTCCTAATAATAATTAATACTATAAAAAAAGAATTAATCAAATCGGTCCTGTCGTTCGGAAGTTATGCGCTTACCAACACATTTAGTCATTCATTTTTATATTATAGAAGACTAATATATAAAATTCTCGTATCGCGGTGTGCGTGATTGAAATCTTCCGAAACGGCTGGACCGATTCTGATGAAATTTTGTGAGCATATTGAGTAGGTCTGCGAATAGGCCAACATTTATTTTTCATAGGTGTCTCGCCTCAATTTTTTTTACTAAAGTTACATTAAAAAAATAGCAGAACATCGTCTGCTGGGACAGATAGTCTTATATACAAATGAAAGTGACCGTACACATCCTAATCAGCTTTACCGATTTTCTTCAAATTTTATATGCAATTCCAGTAGGTCTGAGAATGTGGTAGATTTATTATTATATAGACCCGTCACAAGTGTCTCTTATAGTAGGTTCATGTGAAATAAAGATGATTTATTATTATTATTATTAATCAGCTACTATCTATTTTTCATATCCCTAAGTGATAAGGGTGACTCATCTCAATTTTTTTACTAAAAGTCACAATTAAAAAAACAGAACAACAACTGCCGGTTCAGCTAGTAATTTTTTCTACTTAGAATTTTCATTCCAATTAACAGCTAGTTTCAAAAACATATTATTATTAAAAAACAAAAAGTTGAGAGGTGTCAAGGGACGACCGAATGGAACGAAGTTCTCTCTCCCCTCCTCTCTCTCTCAATCTCTATCAATATCTAGTAATCTCTTTCTCTATTTCTCTTTTATATTTAAAAAAATAAAAAAATAGAAAATGAAAAATATGAAAAAAAATTTGTCAGACCCGGGATTCAAACCCGGGACCTCATGCAGTCAAGTCCAACTACTGAAACGCTAGACCACAGGGCAAAAAGTGTCGTGACAACATTTTCGTAAGAATTTTTTCCGTCTAGCTTCCTTTCACAACGCGCAATAAGGAACTTCGTTCCAAAACTTGTTTCTGTATCGATCTTGTGCTTTTAAATGGTTACCATGCGTGATGCCATAGACTTTTCTTAGTTTTGTAAAAACAAATAACCTTAACCCAATATAATGACTTTAGCCTTTCACAGGGAATCGGTATAATCCATTGGTACCATTTAACTTGATGGCCAATGGTAATAAAAGCGTCGTTAATCTACTTTTATAAATATAGTTATTTTTACTGACCGTCATATTTAATTCTATTTATATTTTTGTACTCTTCGAAGGCATTCGATTCTAATTTTCTGATGATAATAATAATAATTATTATTATTTCAGACCATGGATTCATATTGTGTGGTAATGTGTTGTTGACAATTATTGCCTTATAAACTATGCTAGTATTGTTACTTCACATTTAATTTAATATAAACTATTTAGTAGTTTAGTTTAGTTTATTTAAACTACTTAATTAACCCTACTACAGTCTCTATCCAGTGATGTTGTATAGAGCAGTCGCACTGGCAGCAATCATCCCTAGGATACTTTTGTCGCTGTTACATAGGCGCTGTAGCAGAGATGTGGCTTTTTTACGCATCAAAGCGAAGAAATCGTCCGAGCGCGCCTTCGAAAATTTTATTACAGCCCTAACAGCATCCTAAGGGCACTGTTATTCTGAACTCGCAGGGCATCGTAGGCGCGTCATGTATGTGACACTTAGAGACAGAACTCCTCTGTGAGATCGCCTCTGTGGTCTAGCGGTTTAGATGTTGGACTTGACTGCATGAGGTCCCGGGTTCGAATCCCGGATCGGGCAACAAAAAGAAAATGGGTTTTTCCAATTTTATAATACAAAAAATGTTGCTCGAGATTGGAAATGTGACCGGTTGGCCCGGCTTGCCAATTATCGCATTGTGGGACTTAGTATCTTCGGTTAGTCGTGGGTGACCTGGTTGTGAATCTGCCTACTTTTTCGAGGATATGGGCGTGAAGATCCTTTTTATTTTTTTAGAGACAGATCTCACCGTGGCGGTCACGGATCTGCGGTTTTATTTCAAAACTCACGAGACCGGTAATTTTTGCGGTCCCGCAGCCGCTGCGGATGAAATTATCGCGCGCAAACTTGGCGGTTGAGGTTAAATAATCAGTAGGTACATATAGTACATATATAGTAGTATAGTTGCCCGCCAAGCGATCGCAGAGCGCGCGGTTGCAACCTGCCGAGACGGCGGCGGGAGATCGCTACCTGCACCACTCTACGGGCGAGCGACTGCTGCCGCGGTAGCCGCCAACAACCACGGGTGCTACGCGTGCAAAACGCGTCGTGAAACGTGGTATTACTTTTTGTACATAAATCTACATTCTACAGAATCTGCGGGCCCGCAACGGCGGCGGCCGCGTTTTAAAACAGCGCCGTGAGTTCTTAGTCTCACAGTTCACCGGTATAGAAAGACTGACAAAATGCTTTAAATATAGTAATTTTCACATCTGCAGTGCACCTTGCGAATCTGCGGGCAAGCATATGCGTTCTCTCTCAATGTCCTCGTCATCTCTTAGGTCGCTCGTGGCGATATGGCCGAGGTACTTAAGCCTCTTCATGACCTTCAAAGGTACATCATTAAGACATACGAGTGGCACATAGCGCGACTGTTGTTTCAGTGCCCTAAATATAAGAATTTCAATCTTCGAGTTATATATTAAAGCATGTACTTCTGCGTATGTCTAACAAATAAGTAACAGCTTCTTCAGCCTAGCTATTGAACTAAGGATCACCATATCGTCTGCATAGATTGTGCCTCCAAGCCATTCAACCAGTTGGTTGACATTCAGGTTGAACATGGGATGTGAGCTCAAATCGCTATACCTCACACCATATTCCAACCTGTATTCCTCCGATAAAGCATCGTCCCATCTTACCTGGTTTCGATGGTTACAGTACCAGTATTTCGGAAGGGATGTATATTTCGCCGTCACACCCGAGCTCCTCAACTTTCTCCACAGCAGATCATATTAAACCAGATCAAATGCCTTCGATAAGTCACGGAAACACGCATATAACGGGTCCTCCTATCATTGTAGTACTTAAGTAATAAATATCTTCACGCCCATATCAGTAGACAGAGGCACAATCAGGGCAGCCACGACTAGCCGAAGACACTAAGTCTCACAATGTGATAGGTGGCAAGCCTATCGCCAACCGGGCACATATCCAAACCCAGACAACGTTATTTTTATTAGGAAATTGAAAACATACATTTTCTAATTTTTTTTGTTGCCCGACCCTGGGATCGAACCAGGAAACTCAAGAAGTTAAAGAGGCGATAATTTACAATTGTAGTACTTAACGATATGTTTTAGACTAAAAATAGCGCTCTCTGTCGAAACTATCGATTTGAAACCAAATTGTGCATCACTTGTTTTTATGTATTGATTTAAACAATCGTTTAACACACTGTCAAACTTAGCCGCGATGGTAGCAAGCGAGATGAGCCGATAGTTGTTCATGTCGGTATGCATTACACATTTTATTTTTAACTAGCTGCTACCTGCGGTTTCGCCCGCGTTTTCACAGAAACCCAGTGTGCGATCGGGATTAAAAATAGCCTATATGTTAATCCAGGTCACAATCTATCTGTCTTCCAAATTTCAGACAAATCCGTTCAGCCATTCGAGCGTGAAAGAGTAACAAACATCCATACATCCATACTTACAAACTTTCGCATTTATAATATTAATAGGACTACAATTTTGCGCATTAGTGGTTTTGAAAGATATGAGTGATCCAAACACAAACTGTAAAACAATAAAAAAACTCGTGGCAGATGCACTCCCGCATATTTAATGTTTTCAATGCTGAGACCATCATGACTAGCTGAATTTCCTCACATCATTCTGTTAATTAGCTTTGCTATACTTTTAGCAGGTATCTTGTTACTCCTCTCAGTTACAATCGCTTCAGCATTGCTCATTTCCGAACAATTTAACATATTACTTAAGGGTGAGGCCAGCACCTATGTCTGAAATTTAAGCCGCGCCTCTGGATGTGGATTCTCAACATGCTTATTCCACCCTGGCACATAGCCTCCTTTTTTAGTTTCTTTACTTCTTATCGTCGATGCTTGGCGGAATTCCATTCTTGATACAATTTATTTAGAAACACTTGCACTTTCTGCAATATATTTTATTATTTTTATTTTTATGGTTTAGCCAACCGGTTTCGCTATACAAGCATCATCAGGGCCTCATTTTTTCTTACGTTTACCTGTATGTATATGAACTGCTGCTAGAGATAACGAATTAATTATTTAACAATAAGAAAAAACGTGATATTGTTTAGCAGTTCGCTAGGGTTTGTACTACCGGCTTGCTTAGGGTTGCCACCCGTTCATTCTAAAAAGAGTATTGTCCTCTTTTTCACGTTAATGTACTATTAAAAATAGTACGCTAAAATACTATAATTACTTAAAAAAATACAGACTCGTCGCTGGTGATGTGCGTATTAGACGATATCCACATCATCTAAATTTTGATATTTTATAATAAGTACTGAATGTTAGGAATAAAAAAATACGAACGAATAAATAAATACTCTTTTTCATTTTATTTTGTTTCAAAAGCAACATTTTCTTTGCTTATTAGCACAAAAAAAAATATTTTAGATCATTAATAAATAAATAAATATCCCTGGATACACAAATTGAATCTAAACCTAAAGTAGGCCAATTATATATCTGTGTGTTGTACCTGTACGGGTGTTAGTCAACGTTTCTATTGCATAGAATTATTTAAATAGAAATCGGAACACATGCAATAAACACCTAGACTCAGAAATGTATACACTATTATCATACAAAAGTCTGCCCCCGTCGGGAATCGAACCCGAGCCTTGCGGTTGGTCTGTGGAGTTAAGCCCGTTCGCTAGCTCACTACCAACGAAGCGGTTGAATTAGGTGGAAATCAAGTCTTCCTAGCTAGTAGCTTTAAGGTTCAAAACTCATACGTCATAATGGAATAGTCAAGTGGATACAATTAATGCTTTTGTTTCGTCGCTAAGCTCTACCAAAAAGTCATGGTCAACGTATTTATGTCTATTAAACTTTCTATATTATATATATATAAATATTTCTAAATCTTTACTAACTAAAAGAAATAAAATATGTCAAAAATAATATTTGTCATATTTTTATAGATGAGAAGCTATGGTTTATTACTAATTAATAAAACAACCTTAATTTATAAGGAAGCTATAGTAGCTTACTCCGTAAAAAGCCTGGGATGTGGACACAATAGATAAGGCGGTGAATCCGTACTTCGTGTCAAGAGTATCCGAAACGACGTGTTTGTAGGAAAAGGGTATTGAATGTCAGGCAGGTCTCCAAGATCTTTGAGGTTTAGCACTCGATACTCTCTGCTATCTCGTAAGGTACTTGAAGATATGTGACATACTACTAGGTGGTAGAGTTTCGCAGCAACTCGCCAGGATTGGTATCACCGCCTTACCTATTCCTGCCACCATCACGTCCAATGATTGCCGTTGACATGTTCCGGTTTGGGAGTAAGGTATCCGGTAAACTTACTTTTGCTTGAGGCCTAACATCCCGGCCTCAGGTTGGCCTTGCCAACCATTACCACCTTTGGTGATTCTAGGTGGCGTGAATTTCTTACCATCAGGAAATCCGTCTGCTTGTTTGCCTTCCGTTATCATAAAAAAATCTATGTATCCCTACTCGGAAAAGTTCCTGCACAGCACTCGACTAGTGATCTTGTTGGCAATAAGATAACTTATGCTCGCCTCATACAAGCTGCCTTCCAAAGAAAGATTAACTATTCCCCTTAACGGACCCAGACCACTACGTGCCAAAGTCCTCACCAAATAAGGCTATGTTACAAATAGGTTCATTCTATTACAACAGAACACATACTAATATATTATCACAGGTAATAATGAAACATATAATCATAAATAACTTCCTTTTTTGGTATCGCAGCCGCCATCAGACATATCAATCAAATTATTATTCGTAAGATATACCTACCATTTCGTAGTCATATAAAGTAGTTGCTAACATTACATACATTTTTAATTGGTTTAGTGTCTGGTGAACTTATAAGAATATCAATGATAAAAGGCAAAACTAAGTAAGTAACTAATTAAGTTAGATAGATTCCATTAGATTTGCGGACTATTTTTTCGACGTCATATGTCAGAAATATTATAGAAGGGGAGCCCAAGATGGTATTTTTGCAGTAACTCAGGTGCAAATTAAGATATGGGAGATACCTTATACTATGGTCAAACACCTTCATTTATGTAGAGTCGCGCATGTAGGGTTACCTGTATATTTTTTTGGCTTGAAAATACATTTTTTTTAAATGTATTCGAGCATCATCAATAAACTTCTAGACATTCAATACACCACTAAAAAGAAAAATCTCTCATGACCTTTTTTAATCTCCACTATTTAATCGACAAAGTGCAATGGGTCCGACAACGCTGTAGTTACTACACATTTAGCATCGCGGGCTCCCCTACTATCATTTGAGGCAGTTTTGCTACTTAGCTAGTTTTGCCTCTTAAGCGTCAACATATACATACCGAAAAGTAAGGGAATATTTGTTTTGAAATTGATATTTTTTATAGATTATGATAGCGAACAAGCAGACTGATCTCCTGTAAGAAAAATGACGTTTACGTCATTGATATTATAGATGCGTTGTTGTCCTGTGGTCGGGGAGTTAGGCCTGTTGTACCTTTAACTGTTGAGTACTAGTTATAGCAGCAGGGACAGCATTCAAGAGTCAAAGTAGCATCTATAACCTTGATGTCTGCATATTTTCCACTGTTTCTGCCGCCATAACATCAGTGCTTGCTACTTTCATGATTTGGTCTGAATGATTTAATAGCCGGTTGACTTACTTATGTAAGAGGCTGATTACCTTTCTTAAGGTTGTCACAACACCTATACATTTGCCGTCTTACCACAAAAAAAATTAGATGTGTTTAACTAAACACTGTCTAAAATTGATATAAAACCAAATACATGCTACATGAGGGTGACGTTGCAGCATGTTATGGTCTAGGAATCTAGTTTTAGACAGTGTTTAGTAAATAGGAGTTTGTTTCTTCTCCTGACTGGATAGGTTTGGAAACGGTGGTAGAAAAGGCATATAGATAATAGGCCTGGTGGCCGTATTTGTTTGCCGTTTCTTCTTCTGACCGGCTAGGGTTGGAAACGGTAGTAGTGTACAGAAAATATTTTTTTTGTTTACAGAAAATAAAACCTTTGAAATTCTTTGTCCTACAGGAACATTATTTCGGGATAAAAACTATCCTATGTGTTAATCCAAGTTACCCTCTATGTGTGTAACAAATTTCACGAAAATCAGTTCAGCAGTTTTTGCGTGAAGGAGTAACAAACAGACAAACTTTCGCATAATATTAATAGGATAAATTATGAAGCTTATTAATAATGTAAATAAAACATTTATTAAAAATGTAAATAATGACTGTGATTTAAATGTTAAATGTTTGAAAATGTCTATAAATTTAATTAAATGTTTGCACACTACAATGTGGTAGAATATGTTGGCATACATTAATATCTTTTAACAACTTCTTTACACACATATTCTGCAAATAAATAAATTTTATTTCATTTCATTATATCATCTGTTTATTAAGTGCTTAATTATTTTTGCGTCTTACTGCAAAGTCATCAGAAATAATAAATCTGCTTGTTAGCCTTTTTAAATTAAGTTAGACGTGCGTGTGTGTGTGTGTGTGTGTGTGTGTGTGTAAGTGCAAGTGTATGTTTTTGTGTGTATGGGCGTGTATACAGGTCTTTAAGTGACATCATATCTTTTGATCGGATGGACCGATATCTATGCGGATTTTTGCTCCAAACGTTTGGCTGCGTGATAAGATAGTTCTAACTGTATTGCATGTAGATGTAGTCGAGGTTTATAAACCATTTTTAATTTAAGTATTGTAATGCTGTAAAATACAATATTATTGTATGTTTTGGGATGTTCGTTTTTTCGAAAAAGCTATACCTATTTACATGTAACCCATAAGGTCAATAAGTTAGATACATGCTAAGTTCAGAGAGTTACCAGATAAATTTTAGAAATTCGTATTTCAGACTTAAAGGATAAAGTCTTTTGATTATCAATACCTTGGATCATTTATATTGTTCGGCACTTTTAAGTCAGCAAAATGTCGTAGTTGATTACAAAATACTAATCGATTAACGATAACGCGTTCAATAATCGCACAATTTTATAGCTTTTAGTAGAAGTTTTTTTTTATTTAGAGGAAAGCTAATTGTGAAAATGGGTCACCGAATGGTAAATGATCACCACCGCTGACGGACATTCATGATACCAGGAGCATCACAAATTGAGCCCATGCAGTGCGAGGTGGGTCAAATTCACCGACCAACCGCAGGGATCAGTTTCGATTTCCGTCGGAGGCAGGCAATTTGTATGAGGAACATTGAAGTTTGTATTTCTGATTCTTGATGTTAATTAAATGTATGCTCCCATCTATTTACCTAATAAGTTCTATGCATCAGTTAGTGTTGTAATGTAATGTAAAAAAAAATAACCTGATAAAAGAATATCATATGGTTACTTAGGCGTTAGATCCATTAATGAATATATACTGAAATAATTATTTACCATTCAAAATTATTTAATCCTTTTATGTGTCTTGTATGGTTTATGTATCAAACATATACATATATGTGTGTGTTCTATAACTTTTTACGCCGTTTTAAGCCGCTTAATCTAGCAAAACAGTTGATCGACGATAACGGTTTTTGAATCCACGTCATAGTCGGCACAAATCCTTCACGTAAGCTTGACAAAGGTTTTAAAAGCCAAATCCACTATCCTTTGGTCAAATAAGATTTTGGTCCATTAGTTGCTTTTTGTAGGTTAAGGATTAGAACAGACGTTTTTATGTTTTTAGCATAATTATTATTTTTCCTTTGTTTATATAGTCTCTTAATCAAAATCCTTCATTATTGGATTTTATAAAATAAAGACCTCTGGCCACATGTGTCTGTTGATCAGTTTGTAATAAACTCAAAAACTACAAAACTGGTTTTTAAACAGTTTTCTCCAATATATGGAGCGATATTTGAGGAAAGTTTAGTTATAATAATACCCATTCCAAGTTCAAAAAAAAATCACTAATACTGGTGTACTTGTAAATTTATTTAAAAGGACACAGAACTCATTTTAATAAAAGTAATTTAGAGTTTTAGTTAGAATGAAGATGGTCGTAATGTTTTCACAATTATTGAATTTAGTGTAAAATATGAGTAACATTTGTTAATTTAGGTGCGAATTAGTTCAATTTTGTTTAGTGAAAGTCCACAAACGAAATAATCATGAAGAAATTAGTGTATCGTGAATTTCCTCGCTGCCGCCAAATCTCCCAAAGTGAGCTTGTATAAAGTGATCACCGCTTTAATAAAGACCTTGACGTGACTTTGTAAATAGTGACTAATAACTTTATAAGAAATAACTGATAGGGAAGACATGTGACTAATGACTGTATAAGAATTAATTAATACGGAAGACGCCTAAAGGTCTTAGCTGGCCCCAGAAAGGGACAAATCAACCTAAAAAAAGCGATGTAGTACAGAGCATAGTGGCGCATTCGTTTGTAAAATCGTTTTAAAGGGTAATAAATTTTAAAAATGTCCGGAGAGACTCTCCTAGTTATAAAAGTGCATGAAGACCTTTTATGAGTGGACCTTTTATGCGGTAGAAAATTTTTATTCTCAATATTCTATTAAAGATTTGTAAAAGAAGATTTGTGCCCGGTTGGCGACAGGCTTCCCACTGCAACGAGTGTAAGAAGTCGCAGGCAACAAACAGCTAGTCGAAATATGAAAAACTAAGGCGTTCCCTGGTAAAAAATTACGTGAATTTTATATTGTTAGTAGATTAAGGATTAAGCACTTACAGTCGTTTTTCCTCTATTTAAAGTTAGTTTAATGGGTCAATGGTATATACAAACATACATACATATCTTCACGCCAAGTTCGTTACGGGGTAGGCAGAGAGTATCGAGTGCCAGACCTCACGATCCTGACAAACCTTTTCATACAAACACGCCGGTTTCGGAGACTCTTGACACCACCCTCGGATAATATCCGATTGATCTGATCGTGAAATGTCAGCCTTGGTCTCCCCGGGTACCTACATCCATCCACATTCGCATTGTATATCTACTTTGTCAATCTTTCATCTGTCATTCTTTCGGGCAACAAAAAGAAAATTGGGTTTTTCCAATTTTCTAATAAAAAAAATGTTGCTCGGGATAGGATGTGTGCCCGGTTGGCGATAGGCTTCCCACCTATCACATTGTGGGACTTAGTATCTTCAGCTAGTCGTGGGTGCCCTGGTTGTGCCTCTGCCTACCTCTTCGGGGATATGGGCGTGAAGATACTTACTTACATTCCTTCCACATGACCGAACCAGCGGAGCATGCCCTTTCGCATTTTAACACCTACACTTTCTTTCAATCCCACTCTTTCTCGGATTTCACTGTTACGAATGCGGTCAGCGAGCGTTACACCACAGATTTTCCGTAGTGCTCTCATTTCGACCGCATTTATCCTACTTTCATGCTCTTTCTGACATACCCAACTCTCGCTTCCATACAATAACGTTGGAATAAGCACAGAATTATGCAAAGCGAGTCTAGCTTTTTGACTCGAAACCTCGCTTTGGAATAGCTTACCCAACGCTCCATTCACACTATTCCCTGCACTCACTCTCCTCTCTACATCCGCGGTGTACCTTCCATCCCTGCTAAAAGCACAACCAAGATATACAATTTCATTCACTTGTTCCAGCACTACATAATCAACCAAAACTCTTACATCCGTTCTGGCTACGTCTCTTTCAAACACTTCAATGGGATGTAAGTAAGACTGGGTAAATATTTCATCAAAGCGATTCAAAACGAATTCAAATTTTTGGTAATAATGCTGTGTATTTTTTTTATTCGTTACCAAAAATCCCTACTTTCCTCCGCCTCTGCGGTCTAGCGCTCCAAGTGTTAAACTTGACTTCATGAGGTCTCGGGTTCGAATCCCGGATGGGGCAACAAAAAGATAATTTCCAATTTTCTAATTAAAAAAATGTTGCTCGGGATAGGATATGTGCCCGGTTGGCGATAGGCTTGCCACCTATCACATTGTGGGACTTAGTGTCTTCGGCTAGTCGTGGGTGACCTGGTTGTGTCTCTGCCTACCTATTCAGGGATATGGACGTGAAGAGACTTATTTACTTACTTTTACCTACTTTCCTTCGTCAACGCATCACACATAAACGGACGTATGTATATATTTTGCTAATTATTTTGTGGTCGTGTTAAATATTGTCAGAAGAACATACCTACATTTTATGAAAAAAAATCAATATTTAGAGGACAGGACAAAAATGTGTTTTCTTTTTTCAATTTCTAATTATTCTCTCTGGATCTGGATAATCGCAGGATAGTTAAAGAGTTTGCCACCTATTGTAGGACCAAGTACCCTTGGCTGATCGTTGATGGCATTAAAGTGCTTTCTTTATAATGAGTATGACAGTGTCTAAAAAATTACACTGTTTGAAAAGTGAAAATAAACACAAATAGATTTTTTTTAGTATATAGGTACTCTTTGCCTAAAAGTGATACGATTACGTTGCCCACCTAAGCCTGGAGTTTTACTACTATTACTAAGCTTGGATAAAGACACTACAGTGACGAGCACTGACGTTACAAGATCAAGAAACGTTATTACTATCATATCAATCTATAACGTCCGTATTCTAACAAAGTACCACTACGGTCATGGTCACGGTGTTAGTGAAAAAAACAGACGCTCATCTCTTATGAGCTGCTTTGTAGTTGGCCTATATTCTTTAATAGAGCTGGGGACGAACAAGGGGAAAAATAATAAATGTAATAGTGACTAGCCAAGAATAAAAATAGCAGTAGCTGAAAATAAAGCTATTTTAACGTACCAGTAAGCCATAAAATGTAATGTACTGATACACGTACGTATCTACAAGTTCATGGACATATCCGGATGAAGAAAAATAAATAAAACCCACAAATAGAACTTTCAAACCGAACCTTCAGTTGGTTTGATGAATAATATTTCAAATCACTCTATCCGTTTTATGGTGGCTTAACACGTGGGTATTTGTATAGCTATTTGTTTTGTTTGCCAAATATTCGACGTTTGAGCAAATATGCAATATTCGACTACGGATACGAATACCAAAAAAATGTACATTATTTTTCCCTACCAAAAAGTATTTTTTTTTTATGATAATGGAAGGCAAGCAAGCAGATGGATTTCTTGATGGTAAGAAATTCACGCCGCCTAGAGACAACACAGGTGGAAATGGTGCGTTACCAACCTGAGGCCGGGATGCTAGAATTCGAGTAAAAGTAAGTTTACCGGCTACCTTACCCTTCAAACCAGCACACGTCATCACGTTTAGGAAAGGCGGTGGTACCAATCCGGGTGAGTCGCTGCGAAACTCTACCACCTAGTCAGATGTCACGGTGTTAGTGACGGTAAGCCTATACTCGCCTTTTACGAGCTGCCTGACAAGAAGGCAGATGGTCTATTCTGCAAAGGAGCCCAGGGCAACACGGGGAAAAATACACAGGTACAGCAAATCTTCCCCGTGTTGGTCCGGGCTAAAAGGTGAGTATACAGTTACCGTCGCTAATACCCTGACATCTGACTTTGACTTTGGATCGCCCTGATTGGTACTACCGCCTTACCAAATCCGGTCAGCATAACGTCAGCACTTGCTGTAGACGGCCTATTCTGTACAGGAACTCGGACCAACACGGGGAAAAACGGGTTTGAAAGAAAGTGTTGGTGTTAGATGATAAATGGCATGCTCCACTAGTTCCATCACGAGGAAAGAATGGCGGATGAAAAATTGACAAAGCAGATATATAATCCAAATGGTGGTATTAAAAGTCCCACAAACCGGCGTGTTTGTGTGAAAAGGGTAATTCATGTAGATGAAGCCAGAAAGGTCTGCAAGGATCGTGAGATTTCACACTATCTGCCTACTCTTTAAGGAATTTGGCATGAAGATATGTATGTAGTAACTGTAACATTTTCGGCATTCATTAAAACCCTTGACATAGAATTTAAAGTATTTAAAACCCTCATTCATTCAATATTTGTTATTTAAGCAGTTACGGGGTTTCGATCTGGGCCAACAGAAATGTCGGTAGCAGATTTGTGGTGCAGTTGAATGATTTCTTCTTAAACAAACAGACTCAGTTTATTTCGAACACTTCAAAGAGTTTCCTACCAACGAATTCGAAATTGCAAACTATTAGTATTTTTACGTCTGCAAATATTTAGAATTGATACTTCAATATTTGTTTTTAAAGTTTGAATTATTAGGATGATTTCGAAAATCTTAAACATTTGTAGGTTAATCACCTTAAACATAAAGCTAAAAATGTTGACAGCTCTCCTGATTATCCATACTAAGGACTACTACTTCTCTGGGGGAGTTCTGCCGAAGTAAATACAATAATTATTTTACAAAAGAGAGCCATAAGGGCAATTTATAACATAGGCCCAAGAGTTTCCCTGAGAGAAAAATTCAAAGAAATCAAAATTCTTACTGTAGCATCCCAATATATCTTTGAATATTTAATATAATATATTGACAGAAATTCGAGTTCCTTTAAAAGAAATTGTGAATTACACTGTGTCAATACAAGTAATAAAAATAATCTTGCTATGCACGACGTCTCCACAGAGTAAGCGATTCTGTCATGGTCTAATGAGTACGGTTTTACAATAAACTTCTTAATTACATAATATATGAAATAATATCCAAAATGTGTTAAATGGATATTAAATAAAAAGGGTTATTATTATACCATAGCTGAATATTTAGCACATAACACCGCTTGTAATTATTTCTCGTCATGCCAATCTCTTATGAATATAATGTATCATTACATTAATCATTGTATACATATTTTAAAATAAGAAAAAAAAAACAAGCCCTCTGAATTTCTCGCCGGATCTTCTCGCTGTGTGACCGCGTTCCGATACTGTGGTAGATTTAGTATTTTAAGGACGCGTCACAAGTGCTTCTTGTAGGTTAACGTGAAATAAAGACAAATTTTATTTTTTTTATTATCTCAACAAAAAAGGTCGTAAAAATATAGTTTTTATTTAGGTTCCTACTTGCAATGTTTTATTTAATAAGTATATTTAAAGTTTTTTTAAATAATAAAATTAGCTAACCAGTTTTGCGTTTACCACATCTTTATGGCTATGCTAACTTAATTAAAATAATTAACAGGCTTCGAAAAAAAAGAGCAGTATATACGTTCGACTTGTATCCAATTCTCTGTAATTTTTAAACCGGTTTCGAATTTTTTTTTTTAATTAAAATTACACACTTCAAAGACAGTCTAATTGCCAAGTCTGAATCTGGTTATGAAATCACAGGGTAATCAAGGAAAATACTTAATTTTTAAGTATTTAAATAATTTGCTTATTGAGTAAGTCTTTTTTTTTTTCAGAGTTACTATAATTAAATTGTTATTTACGTCATATAAAAGCAAAGGGAGCAACCAGTTCCACCCTATACTGGATGTTGCTGCTTTTGCTTTTATATGACTCATTTAACAATTAACGAATGAACGTCGCGGCATTGTAATATTTGTTAGCACTTGTCGAATTTTTTTCGAAATGAGGTGCCACCAAGTACCAGGGTTTGAAACAATTCGATATTTGAAAATTTAATATTATGTAACAATTTAAACGTAAAACTGTTTAAGCCCAGTTTTTTTCTGGATTATAAGAAATGGTGTTGCAGATGTCCGTGGGCGCCGGTGATTACTTTTCGTTAGGTAACTCACTTGCTCGTTTGGATCCTATTATTAAAAAAAATAATGGAGTTTGTGCGTTTGTAGTTCGTTGTTATTTCTTAGCAGTTTGTTGCCAATAGTTTTTCTTTTTTATTACTAGCTGTTAAAGCGAACTTCGTTCCACCCGTTGAACGATAATTGAAACGGATTTTTTTCCATACAAATATACCCGTTTTATAGAAAAAAACAAATTGTTGTTTTTCCTAACTACTATTCCTATTATCCTATATACCTATCCTGGTTCTAAACTGAGGTAGCTTAGAACCAGGATACGTATTTTCAGCAAAATCGGTTCAGGCTTTCTTGAGACATAAATAGTGTTACTAACGCCACTTTCTTTTAAAATCATCTTCACGCTCATATCCCCGAAAGGGTAGGTAAAGAGGCAAAGGTACAACTAGAGCACCTATGACTAGCCAAATACACAAAGTCCCACAATGTGATAAATGGAAAGGCTATCGCCAACCGAGCACATATCCAATCCCGGGCAACGTTATTTTTAATTAGAAAATTAAAAATATACATTTTCTATTTTTTTTTGTTGCCCGACTCGGGGATCGAACCCGGGACCTCAAGAAGTTCGACGCCGGGCCACTAGCCCAGATATCTATAAGTAATATGATAAGTCCATTAATATATTATTTTAAGGGCTCTTTGGTCGGAATGTTTCATGAACGTCTCAGCAATGTTAGCTGCAATAATTACTGTTTTAAAACTAATTTTGTTTACACGGTCCTAGCTTAGAGCTCTATAAAAACTAATAATAACTAAAATAATGAGGGGCCCTTTACTTCATAGGGCAACTAGACACCTTTAATTAATTTTCTAAAATTAGAAACTTCCTAATTTCAAACTGTTTTCGCCCACTGAGGGTACTATCTTGTTAAACTGGTACACCACAATAGTTTTAGGGTTCCATAGCTATAAGGAAAAAACCTTTCTCTATCTGTCTGTAAACTGATAGCCTGCATTGAAAGAGGTAGGTACAAACGAGTTCACTGGCAGTGTTCCGGTTAACAAAATGTTCCTTTGAATAGCGAAATACATCTTAGCTCCACCACAAATCTTTGCATACAATTAGCAAAAATGAACTTCATTCTATTCATATTGTATAGATAACCCATTCAAACTGTACATATTCTGTGAACCGCTTCACGCCCATGTCACCGAATGGTAGGCACAACCAGGGCACCCTAGCGACTAGCGAACTACTAGCGAAGGTACTAGGTGAACCACTGACACCACGGAAAGGTGGCAGGCCTATTGCTAACCGGGTACACCAATCCTGGGCAACGATACTTTCATTATAAAAGATACATATTTTTTACTTTTTGTTGACCGATCCGGGGATCGAACCTGGGTCCTTAGTAAGTCAAGTCGGTCACCAGACGGAACTGTCATAGAAGCTGGAGGAGGCTGTTAATAAAACAAAAGTTTTACGAAAGTGTAACAAAGCAAAAGAGACTAAGCACAATTTCATAATCGAGATTGAGTGAGAGCGCGATACGCTCCCTCACTTCCCCCGTGCATATACCCGCCAATACTTTGAAATGATTTCTGCTCAATGACATATTGCCTAATTTGGAGACGCATTTACTTTCACATGAATAAAATGATCATCATTGTCGTTTTTAGTTAGGGGGTAATCAGAATTCTTACACACTCAAAAGGTTTATGATTGCAGCATCAAGTAGACAAAGCACCATTCATGTTTTCGGTGTTTATAGATGACATCTATTCAAATAACGAAATTCATCTAAACAAAACGGGTGATAAGTTCACGTTGCGATTATGAAACAAAGTCCATATTGGCATATCTAGCAACGGGTACTATGTTTTTGTTTAGAATATTATGAAAATAAATTTCATTCTCTTAATTAAGTCTTGGAAAAATGAACTAATCCGTCAATCACGCCGACTCATTCATCTTCCGCTTCTGACGGGTAAAATTGTTATTATTCTAATTACTGCTTTAACTTTGTTACTATAATATGGCTAATATTATATGCTAGCTCATTTATATATGTTGAGGCCTATAAGTTTATGCAGTAGGCAGAGAGATGTGATTATTTGGAATGATATTTCACATATACTCTTATCAAAAACACATCTTCTTTATAACCGCATCGTTGGTCGAGGGTTTAGCGTATAAACCTAATGCCACCGATCAACCTTGAGCCCAGGGGTTGGATTCCCGACGGGGCAGGCATTTGTGAGATTTGATGAACTTTTAGTTTACTTGACACACCGATGGGCGCAAGCAGTGGAAAGCAAGGGACAAACATTAGCTGTCAGTTTGGACAAAGCGAAAGCCTTTGATCGGATGTGGCACAAGGCGCTTCTATCGAAGCTGCCTTCTTACGGTCTTCTTGAGAAATTATACAAATGGATCACTAGTTTTTTGACGGAGCCCAGTAACAAGATTGTTGTCGACGGTATGTGCTCGAAATCCAAGCTTGTCAATGCTAGTGCTCCCCAAGGCTGTGGGATTTTTCCTACTGTGTTTCTTCTGCACATCAATGACATGTTGCAAATTAGTAACACTCATTGCTATGCAGACGACGCTACCGGGGAAGCCTTATACTTTGACCGGCATAATATATCTCGGGAATATGTCATCGAGAGCCGGAACCAACTTGTATCTAAAGTTGACAATCGTTTGTCTGAAATTTCGTTTTGGGGCCAGCGGAATCTGGTGCAATTTAACCACTAAAAAGACTTCCTTTTACTTAACTGCCATAGCCTGCATTAGTATACTCGGTGTTGACATTTCGAGTGATGTTCAATTTCGTTGTCATCTGAAAGCGAATTCTGAAATGGCCTCTAAAAAGCTTGGTGTGATCAGTAAGGTGAGACATTATTTCAAGCCGACCCATCGATTACAACTATAAAAGCGTAAATTCGGCCTCATATGGAGTACTGTTCTCAACTCTGGGCAGGGGCTCCACAGTACCAGCTCCTTCCGTTTGACCGCATTCAACATAGAGCATCTCGAATTGTCTTTGACCGGGCAATTACCAATAGGCTCGATTCCTTAGTGATTCCCTCAGTGTTTTCTTCCGCATGTATCGTGGGGAAAAAGTTGTTTGGCTTAATGCCAGCCTCTGATTTCCACCTTTGGACATCGCATAGAGTTCAAAGCATCATGTCCATCATCTTGATCCGTGGCGATCTACAACTACGACATTTCTTACCCACCACAAAACCTTTTTTTTTTATGAAATTGGAAGGCAAGCAAGCAGACGGATTTCCTGATGGAAAGAAATTCACGCTGCCCAGACACCAAAGGTGGTAATGGTGCGTTGTCAACCTAAAGCCAGGATGTTAGGCCTCGAGCAAAAGTAAGCTTACCTTACCCTCCGAACCGAAACACGTCATGACGTTATGGCGGTAGGAATAGGCAAGAAGGTACCAATCCGGGCGAGTCGCTGCTGTGTTAGTGACGGCGAGCCTATGCTCGCCTTTTACGAGCTGCCCCTAGCAAGGAAGACAGATGGTCTATTCTACAAAGAAGCCCAACACCTTTGTGGAGTCAGTTAACGAGGGGGGTATTCCTAAGCAATTATGACTTAAGAACCTTCAAGAAAAGAGCGTCCTCATTCCTTAACGGTCGGCTACGCAACTGTAATACTCCTGGTGTTGCGGACGTCCGTGGGTGGCGGTGATCACTTTACATCAGGTGATCCACTAGCTCGTTTGCCTTCTCTTGTATAAAAAAATTAACACGTAATGTCTTTCCCAAAGTGGA
>NJDC01000912.1:0-24733 GCA_002245475.1 Calephelis virginiensis
GCTCAGTAGGTACGTACGTAATAAATTTAGCTACAAGTTTTATTAAATTGTAGCTGTCCTCACTGAAAAATAGCTAGATCTGGCTATAAAGTAGCTAAGTTGGCAACACTGCCGATAGTTTGCAAGGCTAACGGCCAATATTAATAATCAATCCTAATCCAAAACTTGCCGTCCAAGATTGATATTTTGATCCATTTTTATGTTGTCGCTTGCCAATAACATATCTGTGGACAGGATAAATATGGCAATTAGGTCTGGGATAGGCCGCCGGATACGCAGCTATCTAGATTGCTTGAAATCCATTAGATTGAGATACATTATTACCATTGGCCGTTAGAGTACTTTCATTATCTAGATACGTTGCAGCTGTTAGCCGCATCCGATAGTTTGTTTTCAGCTAAGTGAGAGAAGATAAGATATAAGTAGCTTTATGCAGTGTTACTTTTGAAAATGTTTGACGGTTTTACTTGTACCTACTACTCGTGAATTACACACATTTTTTTACATATAATTTTTCTTGATTAGTCTACCAAAACGATGTAGGTATCTATGGTATGTTATCTTAATGCTCGAAGATTGTTACAGAATAATAAGTTATTGGAAAACTAACTTCAAAAACAGCTGACGTCCTTAACTAAGTGTTGCCAATCGCGGCGGACTTCTCATTTTTTAATGGATCCCATGTTTTGGTGAGGTAATCGATGAAACACATCTCCATACTACACTATCACCGCTGGTATTGGCGACGATTAGTCTTCTTGTCTGTACAGCGGCGAGCCTTAGAACCCTCTCGCCGCAATAATACCTAATTAGAACGCATCACCAAGTCGAGGTAACTATGGTCTTCTAGGAGACGGCCTATGGTGCGTCATTGTATAAGTCCAATCCAAAAAAAATGACGATTCTTAGGCTTAGCACTCCAAGCCTCCAAAAGTCTGTGACCTTCTAAAAATCTATGAGTTATGTTTGAAATAGTCATTTCATATTTGTTTGTGTGTCGCTGCATGAACACTGTGTGATCAAAGCATCCACCACTAACATGTTCGTGTTACTTGTTGAAATAAATAAACAGGGTATCTCAATAGTAAGTACCTACGTATTTAGTTTGGCTAAGCACATTAAGTCACTTGTGTATTCCACAGTAGTTAGAGAGGTACAGATCTATTCCGTGATATATCGATGGTCTAAATCTCTTAAATTTTGAATAAGGTTTTTTAGAAACGGATTTTTCGACATCCTACGATAGTTTTAAAAAAAATGGTTATTTAGATTTGGCGCAGTTGAAGGTTTGATGATGATTACAGTGTTTTTACTTTGCAAGTAATTCATCACTAATAGATATATTATATTTTTTCAAAAAACTGATACGTGGCGATTAAAGGAGAGTAACAAAAATCGAAAAACATTTCTTTTTTAAATTTTTATCTGTCTTATCATAGTGACCTGTCTTACCAGACGGTATAACTTCGAAACTACTAAACAGATTTGTACGCAGTTTTCAAAAGTGGTATACATACCTATAAAAAGCGTTGTCAAAACGTTGTTTCGTCCAAATGGGTAAAGGGAAAAAGAAGTTATGGTCAATTGAAAATTTATTTTCTGTCTAATAATTTTAATCCGTACAAATTGTAAGTAGCTGTTAATGTCTAGCGATACGAAATTCACCGTGTCGGCTAGTTATTTAACATATCTTCACGCCAAGTCCCTTACGGGGTAGGCAGAGAGTATCGAGTGACAGACCTCACGATTCTGACAAACCTGTCTTGCTTCCTTCACATTCATAACCCTTTTCATACAAACACGCCGGTTTCGGGGACTCTTGACTCACGATCAGATCAATCGGATAATATCCGATTGATCTGATCGTGAAATGTCAGCCTTGGTCTCCCCGGGTACCTACATCCATCCACATTCGCATTGTATATCTGCTTTGTCAATCTTTTATCTGTCATTCTTTCCACATGACCGAACCAGCGGAGCATGCCCTTTCGCATTTTAACACTAACACTTTCTTTCAATCCCACTCTTTCTCGGATCTCACTGTTACGAATGCGGTCAGCGAGCGTTACACCACAGATTTTCCGTAGTGCTCTCATTTCGACCGCATTTATCCTACTTTCATGCTCTTTCTGACATACCCAACTCTCGCTTCCATACAATAACGTTGGAATAAGCACAGAATTATGCAAAGCGAGTCTATATTTTTGACTCAAAACCTCGCTTTGGAATAGCTTACCCAACGCTCCATTCACACTATTCCCTGCACTCACTGTCCTCTACATCCGCGGTGTACCTTCCATCCCTGCTGAAAGCACAACCAAGATATATACATCATCAACCAAAACTCTTACATCCGTTCTGGCTACGTCTCTTTATTTATTTAGTTATTTAATATAAGATTAAGATCGGGTAGACCCGGCAACTTACAGGGAGTGAAAATGTAGGTATTTTCTAGACTAAAATGAATGTTAAAAGTTAAGATTTGACGTAATCGTATTAACCATATGCTCAACACCGGAACACAACAGTGTCAAACTTCGACGTTATGATAGTAACAATAGGTAAGGCATCTTTTCAGGCAAATCATTGCTATGTACAACCACCCAAATTGAAATTAATATTTTTGTAGTTTACACAGCTTGTTTGAAACAAGCTTTATGCTTCTGTTATCAAAATAATAGTTACCTACACAGTTTATCCTTGACATAGTGATAACAACTTAACCTTTAACAACAGCGATTAGAATGAAAATAATGATAAACGAAATCTAATTTGGTTATTTTTTATATAACATTTATCTTATCACTTTCCAAATTCCAACACATCTTGTGTTTTGTCGTATTAAAATAACGTTGCGAGGCGTTAATTATATCAAACTTCTAATTAACGATTCGTGAATGTAAAATTAGGATTAATTCTACTCACGTCCATTAAAAAATCTAACTCGTCAATAGGAAATACGAACGGATGGAAATAGATAAGTCGTCTCTATTGATAGTTAGTCTACAATCCGTGACCTGTCAAATGGATTAACGATATCATTCTTACTAGATTTTGTGAATAAACTTGAACGATATGAAAGTATGTCATTCCTCTATACACGTGGTTAGTTAAAAGCAAGAGGGAGATAGTCAAAACCCGTTGTTCAAACTTGGCAGTGAATTCCGGTTTTCCCGCTAAGTGTAGAACTGAATGTTATGTCCTAGGAGTAAGGTTCACATTGAGTGTAACGAAAAAGGTGTGTTATTTCATTTGGTCTCCAGCCATATGTGTTGGTAGGCTGTCTGACTGTCGCTGTTAACTTGAATAGTAATCTGGGGACGGTTGGCGCAGTACGTGTGTTATAGATTTCTGCTGCATTTATTTCGATCTATCGGCAAACTATATCGAACACAACCACGTTGTTTTTAAAACGTGCTGCAAATTATATTACAAATAAAGGTATTAAATGTAAGGTTAAATTAAATCTTTATTAAAATTTATGCTAAAATTTTAACCTATCTATAATAATGTGTTCGAATGTTTAAACAATTATTGTGTGCATATGTGCGTGTTATCAGCTGCTGTTTCGTAGTTCATTAAGTTGTTATCAGTATAGTCCTGGCTTATGGTGTTCAAACCCACACGTGGTGTTTCCCGCGTTTACCAGTCAGTCCTTCAGATGATGCAATGTTTGCACGAGGAAAGTCAGTTTTGGAAGAATGAGTTAAATCGTATTTAAACACCATTATTTGCTTAGAATATAAAACTGTTATTAAACAATAATTAAGCATATATAATTTAAAATAAAGTTGAATTTGATACAAAAATAAGAATGGCGAAAGTATCAGCCGTAGAAGGGTTGCCGCCAAAGGAAATGGACTTGGGGAAAGGTGATGGCGAAGCGGAGTCCAGTGATGGAGTACGTCTGAAGAAAGAACTGGGACTTATGAATGGAGTAGCCATAATTGTTGGAGTGATAGTGGGAGCAGGAATATTCGTTTCTCCCAGATTGGTTTTGAAACACGCCGGCTCCAAAGGGATGGCCATAATTGTTTGGGCGTTTTCAGGATTTTTGTCCATGATTGGCGCTTTGTGTTATACGGAATTAGGTAAGTGTTGATTTTCTTATTTTTGAAATTTATTAGCATTACTATTTTTAGAAATTACCTGCAATAATTTTACCAATAATTAATAATAATAATTTAATAATAATATTAATAATAACTTTTACCAATTATCCTGCCGTTTTGGCATCAGAAAGTAATACCAAACTTTACATTTACAGACAGATATAAACTGATACAGCAAACCGAAACTGTAGGTTCAAATCCAATTACCTATATATTTTTTGTCTTAAAGCTACCGATTATTTTGTTTTTGTATTATTAAATAATCCTAAAATTAAAAACTTTGAACAACCCCTCAACAAAACTACTTAAGTAATATCGGTAGATAAGAACAATTTCCTTGAACCTACTTTTGAACCTCGGTTCATGCAATACCTATTGGAAATTGTAATCGAGTAGGTAGGTATGTCATTTTAGGTAGGTACTCTCGAACACAATACTTATAAACATTTAGTTAATAGCAAACAATGAATTATTTTATCAGATTTTTTTAGTGACTAAATGTTAATAATTCGCTAAAACTGTGTTTTAAAGTTAAAGTACCTAAAATGATATAAACGATTCCAATTTCCAATTCGCATGATAGGTATCCAGATGCAGGAGTAACCCTATTGATGTACCTACCTACCTAATTTGAAACAAAAAATCCGTATTGAAATCAATTAATCCGTTCAAAAGTTGTGATGCCATATAACACCTCTCTTTTTCCTCCGGGAATAAGAAGATATACAATTAGGTAGGCAGGAATAGGTTTATAAAAATTGTTGTTTTATTAAAGTAAGAATAGGTATGTTTGAAAATAATGACAGTCGCTACTTTTAGTGATAATTTTAAACTAGTTTTGATAAATGGGGGAGGTATTAAGGTGGCGACTACTATATTTTTTTATATAGGTAGGTATGTTTCTATTTTTCTATTATATGTGAAACGATTTTAAAAATTCTTTTTTTTTATTTGGTGGAGATCATACAAGATGGTCCTTTTTTCACCAAGTGATGTAATATGATGTTTGTATCCTAGAGAAATCGACGGGAATACTCAAATATTCGGTAGAGGACATACCTACCTACCTACCTACATTTTTTTTATGATACTGGAAGGCAAACAAGCAGCCGGATTTCCTGATGGTAAGAGATTCACGCCCCCTAGAGACACCAAAGGTGGTAATGGTGCGTTGCCAACCTGAGGTTGGGGTGTTAGGCCTCGAGCAAAAGTAAGTTTACAGGCTACCTTACCCTCCAAACCGGAACACGTCATGACGTTATGGTGGCAGGAATAAGTATGGCGGTGATACCAATCCGGGTGAGTCGCTGCGAAACTCTACTACCTAGTCAGATGTCACGGTGTTAGTGACGGTAAGACTATGCTCGCCTTTTACGAGCACGCAGCAGAAAGGCAGATGGTCTATTCTGCAAAGGAGCCCGGACCATCACGGGGAAAAACTACTTACTTTATTGTTTTTAGTTTAAATTTAGTTTAAACCATGTTACAATTATGTTTTTGTTTACTACACAAAAAACCAAATGTCAATCCGTTGAACTAGTTCATTTAACTAATAGTTACTATATTTTTTTGCGGTATTTCATAAATCAATACACGTAAAGCAGTTCAAATGCACCAAACGGGGCCGACAGTATGCGACAAATGTAATGAACCCTTTATAAATCTGAAAGTAACCCTAATTTACAAAGATGAAGGAAATCTAGTATAGAAAATATTAATATTTAAGTTACCCTTGGCGAATAAGATGAAGGTATTCAGTTAATTATAATAATGTCATAATACCTACCTATAAGTACAGTATTTCTATTTAAATTATGCGCTTCGGCTTTACATTTTTTACTCTTTATACTTATTTTTATTTTTAAATTGGCTGACCCAACCTAAATTTAAGCGAAATGATAAATTATATGTAACAACAACTCTATATAGATATCTTTAAAATACGTTCGGATTTCCGAAGCTTGACGAATATAGCCGAAGCGCACAATTTAAATAGTACTACTCTATTTCGTTCCCACGTGCAAAAATTATAACTCTCACGCAGTAACCCGTTGATATATCGGGATAAAAAGTAGCCTACGTTGAAGATAGTACAGATAGGTACAGTCGTTTTGATGAGAAAACAGAATATACCCAGAAACAGACACCCTTTCTCAGTTCTTTATTAGTGGAGATTAATTCAAATTTTGTGTACAACGTGTAGATATGAATTAATAATAATCAGGTATAACATACACAGGTACTAACCTAGGCGTTTAGGCATTTTACCAACTACTACTGAAAGATAGGTTAGATACTTTATTTCCAAAAATAGATTGTGACTCTATGATTAGTATACTAATAGCCTCTTCCATTACATTTGTTTATATTATCTGCTTTCTTTTGAATGTGTAAGTGATGCATATCCTGTTATTAGTAGGTCACTAAACTCTAGATAGGTAATACATTAAAAAGGAATCAGAATTCAGAAATACAGAACTAAGTTTGAAAACACGCAAAGAATTTTGAAATCATCATCGTAATTAAGGGCTAATTTTACCGTTTCGAAAACCGAGTTTAGTAAAACAAAGTTCAGTGTAAATTAATCAAATTATCGTTGTGGCCCCTTTTGTAAGTGTACTCCTTTATATTTGACAAAACTCTATTTAACAATAGCCAAAATTTCTTTGACAATAAAATTGACATAATTGACACTCTTGACGATAATTGACTAAACGTGTTTTAACTTGGAACGCGTTTAAATGAAATCCAGCCTAAGTCATAGGTAATCACTTAGCTTTGCCTATTTCCTTTACTTGGATTTTTAAGTTCACACGCCTTATAAGTGGGAGCCAATCCTCGATTCTTTGATTTTAGGACTCGCGATCTACTTAAGCGCTTTTAACATTCTGAACTTATTTTTTAAACTTTTATAATATTTACTCAAAAGTTCTGACGTAATCCCAAAAAAAATAGGAATGTTGTCATAATTTATTATTGTGTCTGTAATTAAATGGTCGGTGCCACTATGTTGTAGGTAGTCAACAGTTTAGCACCCTTTGCGCACCCTTAAGTCCAAAATTTCCGGTCACAAGTATATAAAAAAAATCCATTTGAGTGTACCTATTTGAAATTATGTAACAAAACCGTTGGCAACCTTTATTGATTCTCCCGTACCATGTTAGTTGTATTGTAGATATTAGGCGTTAAAAAAAAACAAAACATGTCGTTATGCCACGTTAATATACAGAGCCCCTACCATGAGTTTGTGATAAGCTTGTCAACTTTACTACACTCGCTAGCATCTATTTTACGTAAATTGTTTGTATGAAAACTTGTAACAGTGCCTCTATTGGTAACTAACATCACTTAATTTTTAGACCAAAAGCACTGCAGATTTCGATATGCCCATTGCTGCATGTAATCTATACTAACTCTTGGTAAAGGCGCAGTATTCTAACTCGGCTCTGTTTTCGAATTAAATGCCCACAGCCGAGTGCATCAACATGCGATAAGGATACGCGCCTTCAGTGTTATAACTAGGTACTTATTATTGAGTTTCTATCTTATTTTGTGATCGAAAATACAGTTTTTTTAAACAAATGAAACTCGTTTAATCGTAGTTTTGATTATAAAACTTCAAAAAATCTACCCTTAACCGCTCAAGTGAAGCTCAATGGCAGCACATCATGTTCTATAATTTATCTTTGCCATAATAAGTAAGTACTTGGACTTATTAAACGAAAATAACATTCACAAATCGCACGCTTATCAATTGGTTACAAAAAAAAAACGGTATTACATCAACCGTTCGTCAACCGCGAATAATGGCATACCAAGTGCATACCGAAACCAAAACGCGTAGGTATATAAGCGCGTTTTAGTCCGTTCTAGGAAGATAGACTATTGCATTACCTTGGTTGTGTTTTATAAGGGTTTTTTGGCCTTTTAACGAAATACGTAAAGAAGAAAGTAATTAGTGTCGGGAATGTCTAAATAATCCGTCTGGTAAGAATGTCAGCGGTATTGACTTCGCAAGCTATTGTTAGCAGGCCAAAACAGGAAAACTGCTTATTACAATTTGCCTAGTAAAGCTGTGGTAAAACAGTCCCAGGACAACCACAGATAATTTACTTCGTACATTTTAAAATTTAAATTTGGAAGTGGTAATAAGAACAGATTATTGACACAAAGCTTGTAACTTCAGAATCACGCGCCAAAAATCCGTGGGCGCGGCTTTTGTACACAATATTTCGATTGCCTTAATCATATTATGTATTTATTACGTAAGTAAACACAAATAATGGCATGTTAAGTAGTTGGTAACGAAAAATCGTGAAATTTGTATAATGACATCAAATATTGTACTAAGCTTCGATCATTTAGAACAGTGTTTCCCAAATATTGTTCTGTCATGACCCGGTAATTTGCAACCGGCCTCTCCGTCATCCACTTGACACTTTTAAATACAAACTGTATCTAGTAAGTTTACCCACAGTTTTTAACCTAACAACTTCGTCGCATCAAGCTGCAAAAACCCGTTTAAACTGTTCGAGCGGAATAACTATGATTGACAGAGAAAGAGGCTCGGTGAGATGAAGCGCAAGGGCTTGCAGTTTTCACGTCTCTGTCGCTCGTTATCGAATGTTGCGACACGGTATTTAAAATAAGTAGAGCAGTACTGGGTTGCGACCCCGCATTTGAGAAACACTGATTTAGAACATTAGTTTATTTTTAGGTTAGGAATTTTTTTTATTAAATTAGACAATAAACAAGCATCATCCACCATTAGGAGAGCTATGTGATTGTTCGTTGACTTTTCATGTAATAATAAAAAACAGATAGATTTCTTTATTATAAGATACGCTAATCGCCTCTCGGGTTTAGACAACCTCGTTGGTTGAAGGAGTTAGATACTCTCCTTACTCCACCGATCATCCATAAGGCTCTGATTCGACTTCCAATTATCGTTACAAAATATATATTATGTCAAACATCTTGCGTAGTTAGTTACACTCGAAAACCAAAACTGTAGGGTTACTCTTGAAGCTCGATTCATGCAATATTGGAAATTGGAATCGAGTATGTCATTTTAGGTACCCTTGAACACAATACTGACTAATTATTAACATTTTGTTAATAGTAAACAATAAATTGTTTTGTCAGATAAGTTGAATTCATTTGTAACTTATTGTTAATAATCCGCTAGAACTGTGTCCAAAAGTACCTAAAGTGTCATATACGATTCCAATTTCCAATTCGCATGATATCGAGATTCAAGAGTAACCCTACTGGACTTTGGCGCACACTTCTTCTTCACTTCTTACACAATGACTACAGGAAAAGACAACTTTTGTTTTTTTTATGATATTGGAAGGCAAAGAAGGCAAAAACAAGAAATAAATTTCTTACATCAGGAAATCCGTCTGCTTGTTTGTCTTTCAATACCATAAAACATGTCGAAAGGATCCATTGCCATCAAGTCTAGGGAAATTGAGAAAAATATCCAAGTTAGTGTGCGTAGACGACTTACTTATTAATTATAATAATAATTTTATCAGACATGTTTACAAAATCATATACAAAATACAAATGATTATGGACATGAAGCATATTATAAATGAGCATACAACATATCGTTAATTAGGAAAAACTAGATTCTACACTAGGTCAAGCCTGTATTGCAGGTACGACTCCCTATCTATATAGTATAATTTCACAGGAAGCAGACAATTTTTTGCCAAAGCATGTTGAATGATATATGAAATTTATGATAAATATATATTCATAATAGTATTATAATTTAAAAAAAAGTATCATAAATGTATTTACTAACAAATGTATTGACATCGAAGTCGGTTTATCTAAGTCTTAAACTATGTCGTTTCTTTTTCTGACTGTATAGGTTTGGAGACGGTGGTAGTTTATGGTATTTTAATAAAATATTATAAATTTTGTATTAAATCGTGGGTAATGGATAGAAATAAACGGTTTGTATAAAAAAAAAGTATCATCACGCCCACATCCCCGAAGAGGTAAGCAGAGGTACAACCAAGGCACCCACGACTAGCCGAAGACACTAAGTCCCACAATGTGATAGGTGGCAAGCCTATCGCCAACCGGGCACATATCCAATCCCGACCAACATTTTGTGTTGGCCGACCCGGGATTCGAACCCGGGACCTCATGCAGTCAAGTCCAACACACGGACCGCTAGACCACAGAGGCGACTTGTACGGTTTGTATAAATTTTAGACTATTTGATTACCATTATATTGTCTTTGATATAATTAACATTTTTTACCCACCTTTATTACACATATTCACCAAATGCATCATTTTATTTCATCATTCAAAACTCTGCAATGTTTAGCGCATGCACCAAATAGTATATAAATACTACGTAATAAGAGGCTTCCATAGATACATAGCAAACCCGAATTCGTATAAAGTTTGCTTGAAAAGGTATAACCCGTATAATTTGAAAGTAAGTCTAAAGGCATTCAGATATAAGGCAACTAGTGTCATATGATTTGGGCGAATAAAAAACATAGCAAACTTATTTTTTTATATGTAAGTTGTGCTAAACTGGCATGCACCTCGCAGAGTATATTTTTCTTTTTTTGAAGCGGCATAGTCCTTTTACTGAAATAAGGTCAGAGTAATATATTTTTAATCGACCCCAAAAGGAGGAGGTTGTCAATTTCTCTGTATGTTTATTTTTGTACGATTTTTACGCAATTAGTGGGCCAATAACATTTGATTTAAATGGTTTTTCTTTTATGTAAGGCCAGGATCTCCACTAGGATTACCTTATTGTATGAGCAGAATTGATGAGCTTACATTTTAATGAATATCCAACTAGGAGTTTTTAAGAATATTTAGTAATGCAAGTATATTTGTCGTTATTACTGGCAGCCAGTCCCAGCTTCGCACATGTGTATAAACTTTTATGTTACTATACATCATATTATAAACCACCCTTTTGAATTAGTCCATCAGCTTTAAAGAGCATAGAAGAGCAAAAGCAAAGAAGCAAACAAATGGACAGACAGCGGAAAACGACTTTGTTTTAGGTATAAGTACCAAGTATATAGTGTTAGGACACGGTTGTCTCTTATCATCAGGAGGGACATATGCTTCTTCACTATAGTTTTAGAAAAACCCTACATGTTGGAGCTTAGAAAGTCCAGATCGCTTAGGGCAATCTAGGTGGTAGAGTCCTGCAACGACTCGCCTGGACATGCAGACGGAAGATTCCGATTCCGATTACCGAAATAGGTAAGGCGGTGGCTTACCTATTTCTTCCGCAAAATGGAAATGCTCGTCATTGTCGTGTTTCGGTTGGAGGTTAGGGTAGCCGGTTTACTTACTTACGCAGGAGGCTGACCATCCTAGCCTCAGGTTGACAGCGCACCATTACCACATTTGGTGTCTATCGACGGCATTACTTACCATCAGGAAATCCGTCTGCTTGTTGCCTCCCTATAACATAAAAATTCTCCCTCTTATTCGTTAGAGTTCATGACTCACGATTTACGAAGCACTTGTAACTCCTTATTTAACGACATATAACATGACATTATGTGATAGCCCCCGTGGGTGCGCGAGGTGTTTTAACGAACTGTCCTCTTAGGATTTGCTGAAGTGTTTGCAATTCACTCGAAATTGGATATTTGTATTTTTACCCTATTCTTTGATTTGACATATTAAAAACAAAAGGGGAAAGATTTGATTGTTGTTTTGTATTGATTACGCTCCAAAATGTGAGGTATCGTGTCAATTTGACAACTAAATAAAATTATGTTTTTTAATAAATAACAACGACGCCTGGGTTTGGATAAGGACCCGGTTGTAGATAGGTTTCCGAACTATGAATTTATAGAGTACGTCTTGTTTGACAGGCACTTAGGCTAAGAACTCACGTAGCGGTTTTTGCGCGCACCCGCTGCGGTTGCGGGCCCGCAGGTCTGTAGAGCTTAGATTTATGTATAAAACGTAAGAGCACATTTCACGACGCGGCTTACACCCGCACCGCCCGCGGTTGTTTCCGGTTACCGCGGCTAGTTAGTAGAATATAATTGTCTTTTTATCATATTAAGTAAATATTTTGAATTCTTAAAACAAAATAACATTCACTAATCGTACTCTCGCTTAGTGGTTACAATATAAAAAAAAAACGTTATTACATCGAGCGGCGCAACCCCGAAAGATGTGTACCACGTAAGTACCATGTGCATATGTTGTCGCCTATTTGTACGAAGATAAAATACTGTTTATTATGATATTACCGTGTTACGGTATGCGGTGATTCGGATTTTAACTACAAACTAAAAACTATTAGTACCTATACAAAACCGCACGGTTATATCTGCAGCCAAATTCCCTCGCTCCGCATATCGGAGCGGGATGCGATGGCAGTGTGATATCTGCTTTAATAGGTATTGAGAGCAAGATTATTGCACTTAACCTACCAAAATTTGGTCTTAAATTTATCTGTTTAGCAATTTCTAAATTAATCACTTTTGTCACCAATATACTTGTCTAAGATTAAAAAGTAATAAGACCCAAGCTCAATAAAGAGTTCGATTGTCTACAATCTTAATTTCTTTATAAGCATTATAATTTGTAAGATTTTATACGTGGTTGTATATACCCCATTGAAATATTGCTTCACTCCAGAAAATAAAGTGTGTTTGCGCTTTAATTTAAGCAAAAATTTATTTTAATCTCAAAAATTTCAAACTCTGTCGGTAATCCAAACTGAACCTCATATATTTGTATGGTTAAGCATTAACTTACTTAACCCTTCGACGTTGGTTTAACACTCAAAACCTCCGAGAAACAAGGCGATATTTTTATTTGACATTAAACTTTTTTTTGTTGCTTCTAGATCGTTGCAAGTATAAAGTCCGGTGGTCCTAAAAGTAATATTTTAGTATTTTCAAAAGATACAATAACGTCAGCAATTTCTCTTTACAGCGTTTAAAGCTGTTTAGTTTAACCGCATGAATTCTTATAAATATCGGGATAAAAGTGACATACAGGTCATTCGCAGTACACTTTCGCAGCCAGGTATCAACACAACATTTTTGCCATGGCACAACGCAGCGACGTTGCGACATGAAGATACAAACGTATAGTTTTGCACCTTTATAATATATAAATAAATAATATAATAATAAAACTGTGTATCGCTTCTGTGGTCTTGCTGTCCGGCATCGGACTTACCTTATTGCATTCCCAAGTCAGGCAATAAAAATGTGCGTTTTCAGTTTATTGATAAAAATATCGTAGCCCGGGATTGGACATATGCCCGATTGGCAATAGGCTTGGCACCTATCATATATTGGTATATAGTAGTATCTTCGGCTAGACGTGGGTGGTTGTCCCTTTGCGTACCGCTTCGGTGATATGGGCGAGAAGACACGTTTCACTTCTTTCAATAAAACTAAATAAATAATAAAACTGTAGAATTCTGTACATTGACTAAGTTAAAAAATAGGTGCCAGGTGGCAAAAAAATACGCAGAGCATGTTTTTAGAATTTTTGTCTGACTGTTGCAATTGAAACCGCAATGCACAATACATTTTTGGAACCGATCGCAACTTTTTTGGTGTAGATACCGAAAAAGTTCTATGTTTCGAGGAAGGGGAAAGGTTACTTTTTATTCCGTTTACTAAAGGGGTTCAAGTGGGAGAACGGTAAAATTTTAAACATAAATTCAGCTATAATTCATAAACATGTAGTTAAATTTTTTCCATACTTTTTTTAATTTGTAATATGTGCTTTATAGATTTTTTTTCAAGTCTTAGGTATATTACGTAGTTAAGAAATCAGTCATAACACCGTTCACTATACAGTGACCTAATAATTCGATATTGGTCTGTCGATTATAATTGATATCGATACACGGTCAATATTAATAACCTATCTAAGACAAGAGATCGTGTCATTTGTTTTTTTTTCGATGATAAAAAAAATAAGAGTTGTGCTAGAAGACCTACTTTTATCTGTAGATAGATAACTAACACTGACCATTAGGTACAAATATAAATTAAGTTATACTCGTATTTTACTGCGGACGCAGTTGTAATAAGTATTAGTATGGTCGTGTAACGTGTTGGTCCGGGCTCCTTTGCAGAATAGACCATCTGCCTTCCTGCCAGGCAGCTCGTAAAAGGCGGGCATAGGCTTACCGTCACTAACACCGTGACATCTGACTAGGTGGTAGAGTTTCGCAGCGACTCTCTTGGATTGGTACCACCGCCTTTCCTATTCCTGCCGAAATAGCGTCATGACGTGTTCCGGTTTGGAGGGTAAGGTAGCCGGTAAATTTACTTTTACATCCCGGCCTCAGGTTGGCAACGCACCATTACCTTTGGTGTCTCTAGGCGGCGTGAATTTCTTAGTATCAGGAAATCCGTCTGCTTGTTTGCCTTCCAATATCATAAAAAAACTAGTAGCATACAGTAAAATAACTTATGAAACAATTTGTATTGACAACCAGTATCAATAATGTTATCACTTTCACGATACTAATAATCATTCACAAATTGATCCCAGTTATTGTCATTCATTCGTCTTATCTACGGATATTAATGGGTTAAACGATAAGTTATTTTTTATTATTATCTTACACTCAAGGCCAAATTTACAAGTAAAGGTTAATGTTATGTGCTCGTCAGCACTTAGTGAAATATCAATATTGTAATAAGGCATTTTTACGCGATTTTTATTATATTTGACTTTTCAGCTTCTCTGGTTACATCATTATTCAGGACAAATTTTCGCTACACTTTGAAATATTAAATTATTACTAGATACCTACTTATTTACATTTCAAGTTCTCCCAGAGACCCTGTAGTAAAGTGTAGATATACCTAAGTAAGGTCGTTGCGCCTGATCGCGTCCTCTTAGTGGAGTTTGCAGGTTTGAGGTAAAATATAAAAATGTTCTGGATCTAGTTTTGAATTAACTAATATTGTAACCCATGCGTAGTATAGTCTATTTTAGGATGAAGCTAAGGTTTAGCCAAAATGTCTAGTGATTATTTTTTAATAAATAAAATAACCGAAATAAGGCGATTTCGTCTGTTTGCGTCAACAAAATCCAGATCGCGTCCACCCATGGACCAGTTTGCGTCCACCAACTTAGAATGGGGTTAAGGGGAGATTTTATTAAGAAATTTGAAAAAAATATTGGGTTTCAACTATTACTGTATAAAATACATATGTTCACGCCTAGTCCCTTGCTGGGTTGGCAGAGAATATCGAGTACCAAGTGTTACTAGCTCCTTCACAATAATTACTATTTTCATATAATAAAAACTGGTTGTGGAGATTATGGTGACAAGAGTTGACCGTGACCATGGAAATTCAACTTAGGTCTTCCCAGGTAACTAAGTTCATCTATCCACTTTCGCAATATATGTCTGTACTGGCAATCTTTAATCTGTAATTCTCACAACATGAACGAACCAACGGAACATGCCCTTACTCATTACTGTACCAACACTTTTTTAATCCCACTCTGTCTCGGATGTCACTGCTACGAATAATGTCAATCAAACTATCTACCCCTGCTAAAAGCACTACCTGGACAAACAAACTCATTTGTTTATTCCAGCACTACTTCGTCTACTAAAACTCTTGAATGCGTTCTGGCTATATCTCTTTTGCCATTTTGGTTTCATTTCGTATTCAAATGTAGATACGCCTTTTCTTTCCAATCAACATTCATGTTTATTACTGTTTGCAGCTCAGATGATTTGGAGCCCAAATTACATCATCGATTGTTTATATCAGACAGTCACCACTAGGTCATATAATTTTTCTGTTTTCATTCGAAATATCTTAATTCTAGAATACAGACATTTTAAAATATTTAGTAGATTTTGTTGGATAAGTAAATTTGAAAAGATGGTAGTAAGTAAATTTTCTTTTATATATTTCACATCAAGCACGTCCATTTTACAAAAATTTTAAGTTTCTTTCAATTTTTTTCCTAACTATATATTACCTATCGTGTTCCCTCTTTCATTCTTGAAATACTCTTTATCTTTATTATTTTCTAATGAAAACATCGTCATCCGGGATAGAACATGTGCCCGGTTGGCAATAGGTTTGCCACCTATCGCATTGTGGAACTAAGCTAATCGTGCATGCCCTAGTTGCACCTTTGTCAACTTCTTTGTGGAATACGAGCCTGAATATACTTACATAATTGTCTTTATGTATTTAAAATTTATCATACAGCTGCTTGTATATACCTAAGTGGAAGAAGGCTGAAAAAGTTCAATACGCTTATTCCCTTCCGGAGCGGTGGTGGGTACTAGTCCCGATGGGATGATACAATGCACTCTACCGACTACCACCTATCTATAACTGTCTGATTAATTTTTATAAAACAGTTACGTAAGATTTAGTATTTAAATAAACAAGTGGACGCAAACTGGTATGTAGTATAATCCGTCCATCCAGTTTGCGTCCAGGTAAATTTCGACATCTATATCTTTTTCTATTACCATAATTAAGTGGACGCAAATAGGCTATTTAAATAAGAATAATAATAATGGTAAAAATAAAATAAAACCCCATCCTTATGACATATTTCTTCACATTAAAATAAAGGATCAAGTTAGAAATAGAAAGATGAGTTTGCGTCCACCCTGGACGCAAACTGGCTAATTCGTAATATTGGTATACCAGTTCGCGTCCACCTCATTTTAACTCTAAAATATAAAATAATCAATCAAAATCATCAATATTTTTATTCTTTTAATAATTTTCAAGGCTTTGGAACAAATACAATCTTTAATTAAACTTAAAAGTTAAAACATTGAAAAATTACGTATCAAGCGCGCGCCGGTTCACTATTTTTTTACTAAAATTATGAAATTTACACAACTTTTTTATATAGGTAAGACTAATTATTTTTTTTACAGGAAAAATTATGCTAACAGTTCTTTTGTCTGTGTATGTATGTTCTTAATATATTGTATAATAGGCAGAAACGACTTTTAATTTCCCTAATTTGTTAGTGCACTTATTTTTAAGGGTTTTTTAAACGGTGTCCGCGAAATGGACGCGAACTGGGGCGTGGACGCGAAGAGGCTCATATACCCTACCAAGTGCATGCCCTGATTCTGATCGTGTTAATAATAAATAGTTATCTTATCGGATTCATTGATTTGATGGGACTAGATTTTAATAATCCGCTAGTATTGTGTTAAGGAGACCTAAAAATTACAAATCATATTCTAATTTCCAACTTGCACGAAATCAAGTTTTAAGAGTAGGTAACCCTGCTGTCCAGTTTCTTCCATATTCATTATTCTTTTCATTAAACCACGCCTGTGTCGGAGACTCTCGACTCCATAGTTATGTCCATAGATAGATCCCAATCGATTTGATCGTTAAATCTTAAACTATGGTAGGTACTTACATCCATCCATATTCGGATTCTGAAAGTACTTGTCTGTTTTATCAATTTTTCATCAACCAGTTTGTCCACATAACCAAACCAACAGTACGTGCCTTTTTTATTATATTGGAAGGCAAACAAGCTGACGGATTTCCTAATGGTAAGAAATTCACGCCGCCTAAATACACCAAAGGTGGTAATAGTGCGTTGCAAACCTGAGGCCGGGGTGTTAGGCCTCGAGCAAAAGTAACTCCCGGCTACCTTACCCTCCAAACCGGAACACGTCATGACGCTATGACGACAGGAATAGGTAAGGCGGTGCTACCAATCCGGGTGATTCACTGCGAAACTCTACCAACTAGTCAGAAATGCCTTTCTCATTTTTACATCAAAAATTACTTTCAATCCCACTAACTCTCCCTCTTTCTCTATGACCTCATTATTGCCAATGCGATCGGCGAGCATAACATCACAGGTTTTTCGAAGCGCTTTCACTTTGAATGTATTTATTTTCTTATATGCTTTTTCTGATATATCCAACTCTTGCTTCCACTGTGAGGTCATAGTGTTTGAGTAAGCAATGAATTATGCAAAGACAGTCTATACTCAGCCCTCACTTTGAAGTAGCTTTCTTTAGCGCTTCATCCATTATATTTCCTGCACATACCCTCCTTTCAACATCTGAGATGCGCCTTTTATCCCTACTAAAAAAAACACACTCGCTTTCCTTTCAAAAGTTTTAAAGCATATTGTTCAAACTCAATTGACAGAATTTCTCTACAGAAGTAATCTTTTACATCCACTTCAATCTGGTTTTAGACCAGGGCATAGTAATGTTACAGCTCTTGTTAAAGTCTCTGATGACATTCGTTCGGCAATTGATTCAAGGAGCGTTACTGTATTGGTTCTACTGGATTTCAGTAATGCATTTAATTCTTTAGACTTTGATGTTCTTCTTGGCATTATGAGTTCACAAAACTTTTCCCTTTCGGCGTCACAGTAGTTTACTTCCTATCTTCGAGTACGAACGCAGCGAGTTATAAGTTGTGAATCACAGTCAGATTGGGTCCATCTGGTTGCCGGCGTGCCTCAAGGTGGGGTTCTCTCTCCATTACTATTTTCTCTTGTTATAAACTGTGTTACTACATTCACATCTTCTAATTTTCACCTCTACGCTGACGATTTACAGCTTTATCGTCACTTTAGTGTTGCAGATATGTCGAACACCATAGCTTTGATTAATGAGGATTTGAAAGCCATTTGCAAGTGGGCAGTGTCCTATGATCTCTGGGTTAATCCCAATAAGTCCAAGGCTATTGTGATCGGCAGTCGTTATATGATTTCTCGCTTAGATTATTTTGATTGACCATCCTTAATATATAACAATTCTACTCTCGCTTACTCCTCCCAAATTACCAACTTGGGTGTTATATTTAGTGCTGATCCGTCATGGGCAGATCACATTAATAATCTCTCAGTCTCATTAATGCACACATTAATTTTGCCTATCCTGAACTATGCTGACTCATGTTTTCTCGATGCTACTGAAGAACAAGTCAACAAGCTTGAGAGGCTCCAAAATCTTTGCATCCGTTTAGTATTTAATTTACGTAATTACGATCGTATATCCAATTTTAGGGCCCAGCTTAAATTACTATCAATTCGCCTTCGCAGGAATACCCATATTATATGCCTTCTGTTTAATGTATTATTTAATCGGGTATCTCCTGGTTATCTCTTTGAATGTTTTACTTTTTTGCATGCTCCAGATTCTCCCTATCATATTTTGCTGCGTTCTTTACTTTGTTTTTCTGAATCACACTCCTCAACTTATTTTCCCTCCTTTACTTTACATACTGTAAAATTGTAGAACTCACTACCACATAGTATTCGTGATAGCCCATATTTATCTGTTTTTAATAAGCGTTTAAGAGATCATTAATTATCACTGTCTTAAATCTGTTATTTGTCATCCCTTTTTTTTTCACACCATCAGTTATGTTTATATGTTCTTGTAGTTTACGTATGTATGTAGCATATACCCAGTATACTACAATTGTTGACACATTGTGTTACCTTTAGTATTCTGTATGCATTCTCAGAGATATATACAAGTTTATATATTTTTGTTATGTATGCAAGTGTATGTATTTATGCATGCATGTTTAATGGTTTATTAGTATGTTTTTTTTTGTGCATATCATTTGTTTTTTTTTGTTTTTCTCCTGGGTTTGATGTATATAACATATATGTGTAAATGCTGTGTAGTTATTTTTTTTTTTCTTACTTAATTTATTGTCCACTATAAGTCTACCATTTAAGTTATTTTATGAGCTCCTTTTTGGGTGAGCTGGAAGAAATCTCTTTATCTGAGATAAGCTGACCTTTTGTACAAGTAGTTTAGTTTTAAAATTTATGTAAGTTTTTTGGTGTACAATAAATGATTAAATTAATAAAATAAATAATTATGTTTACTACATTTTATTGAATTAGGCGTTACTTTGCGCAAATCCATTATAAAAGATGTAAAATAAGCCTTTATTTTGCTAATTCCGCACAAGCAGCGTCAATGTTGTGTGCTGTATGACCTTAAATCCCCAAGTTACTTCAACTTTTTTCAAGTATGATATTAAAGAATTACGTTCTGCTCAAACTCTGTATTTGCTTATCTCTCTACATCACACAAATTTCTACGGGCGCTCTTTTTCTGTGAAGGCTGTTAAGTTATGGAATAGTTTGCCGACTAATATAAGACTCACACAAACTTTGACTACTTTTAAAACTTTAGTAAAAGTACATTATTTGAAAAGCCAAAGTTGTGTTTGTGATAATTGTTGTGGTATTTACTTCCATTTGAATTATGGTATATTGTTATGTCTTAATTTGAAATGGTGTATCTTGTTTATTTTAGTTTTACATTTATACTATTTTTGTTTTTTGTTTTTGTTTTTTGTTTTTGTTTTTTTCCTTAGTGTTATTATAAATATTTTAATCTTATGTTATAGTTTTTGTATGTTTAATCCCTTTACCTACTGAACCTATGTTTGTATAATCTCCTCAGATAAAAAGGTTGTCTGGTAGAGATGGCTTTGTTTGGCGATAAGACCGCCTTTTGTGTTATATAAACTATAATAATATGCTCTTGTTAATACTTAGTTGTACCATTTTGTAATAAGTTTAATTGTGGACAATAAAAAGTTCATTAATTAATTCATTCAAATAAACCTCCAAATGACACAGATTGTGACAAGCCTAACTAACGTTCCCACCGCCTACCTCCGCGACCAGAAAACAATTAAAGGAAGAGCTCAGGAAACAATGTAAATTGTCACGTTCTTCACATGTGACAACCCTACCTAAAGTTCCCACCTCCCACCTCCGCGACAACTCACAAATAGAGTCCGAACACGGGAAACAAAACAAACAAAAACAAATTTCGCCACAGGACTTGAATCCTCAGTAACTCAAATAGTTCGAATCCTGATTGAGGCGAAATTTTTCCTTTTTTCAAAAGTTGTACATTCTTATTAAAGTTGATAATTACTTAAAGTTGATTATTATTAAAGTTCTCTATTATATTAAATTGATTACAAATAGATAACTATTTCGATTCTATTTAATATGAAACGCAAAATCATATCCCTTGTTGACTAAAAGTTGAATGTGTCATAAAATATCTCAGAAGGGCACCGTCTCTAAACAAGATGTATCCGGTGTGTACATTTTCATAAGGCATAAATAAGCTCGTATAGACTCTCAGCTACAGGAAATTAGGAAAGATAAATTGACAGTCATAAACCATAAACGCAGTAAAAATGCTAAAACCGACTCCAACTATTTTAGAAGATACTTCGCGAATTAAAATTATTTTGACGAAAGATAGCAAGTGATATGGTCCCACATAAATTTTATCAACATCCAACTAGTGGTTTTTGAGTTATATTTGAAAGTGCATACATTTTGTCAGAAAAAGAATAATCAAACTGTGTTTGTCATTGGCCGAGTAATAGAGCGTAGCAAGCATACTAAGATAAAAAAAATAAATTGAGACCCTCCCCCTTTTTGAAGTCGGTTAACAATCAAACAAGTAATGAAATTGTGATCGTCTGAATTAACGTAGTAATTAGGTACATACTGTTTGGTTTGGACTATATAAGGAACCACTACCTTGCCACTTGTCGCTGTGGGACTTAGTGTGTTCGGCTAGTCGGGGTGCCCTGGTAGCACCTCTGCCTAGCTCTTCGGAGAAATGGGTGTGATGATAGTTTTTTTAAATAAAGAAAGGATATAAGAAAGCAATTGTTTTTACCTACATGAGTATGGCAATCATTATTATGATTTATGACTAGCTCTTTACCTCCAACTTCGTAGTAGTCGACCGCGTCATCCTGTTAGTCCTACGGGGGTTGGTTTTTTAAAAAAAGTCTTATGCTAGAGCGCGAATCTTTTTGATACATGCGTATCAAATTTCATTAAAATAAATTTAGCAGTGTGGCCGTGAAAGAGTGACAGATGGACAGATACGTAATCAATTTGAAAGGAAATAAAAATTTAACCACAACATTTTTTTCCAATTTTCTAATAAAAAAAAAGTTGCTCGGGATTGGAAATGTGCCCGGTTGGTGATAGGCTTGCCACCTATCACAATGTAAGACTTAGCGTCTTCGGCTAGTCGTGGGTGGCCTTGTTGTGCCTCTGCCTACCTCTTTGGGGATATGGGTGTGAAGATACCGCAACTAAAATTTTCTATACCTAAAATGGTTTGAACATTGGTCAGCGCAAAACGGAATGATGCAGGCTTAAATCTTGCCTGAAGTGAAATATTTCTTTCTTTGAAAATGTAATAATTTATCCCAAACACGGTAGAAGCACTGAAATTAAAATGTGTTATAACAATAATTCATATCACATTTTTATAGTAGTAAATAAAGCGTCCCAGTGACAGTAAAATAAGAAGTCGGTTTAATTAATTACTAATACTAACTAGCAGCCCGCCAGCCCGCAGCAGAAACTGTTTTAAAACCGAAATTAAAAATATTTCAATAACTACATTTTTGAATGAAGAAACACTTGCGGTGTTTTACGTTTTTCCAACCAGGGGGCTGATTATGCATCTCAGTTGCCAACTCAAAAAGGAAAAGTGTACATCAAATAGCCGTCAAATGACGTCATTTGTGTTTGCTATCTCTATTGTATTTCTGTTGGTCACTGGAGATAGCAAATATAAAAATAAGATACATAATCAGCCCCCAGTTTATCCATTATACTTTGAACACTTTACATTCCTCACATTCAAATTTGGACACCCCGCAAGGAGCTATTTGTGATATCCTTGATTTGTTATTTAAAAAAAGATGTTTCAAAGATCTTACACTTTATGTTAGCCTGGCAGATTTATATGCAGGAATGGTCTAACATACCTTTTATCATCGACGTAGGTTTTTTATGCGGTATGTGCATTTATTATTGATGTTTTTTTTTTAATTAATTGACCTTCGTTTAAGTAATTAAATTTTACATATTTCAGAAACTGGAAATGTTTTTGTTAGTTAGAAGAGGCTATGTAATTTAATATTTTTTCATATAGTTGTAGTTTCCCCATTCCGTGGGGAACAAATCAACGACTAGTAACTCCATGTTTAACGTATTCAAAGTTTTTTTGTATCTACCCACGATTTGTGTTTATAAAGCAAAAATATTACTTAGTAATTTAAGGTTTCGCTCTGATGATGCTGTTTAAAGCAAAACCGGTAGACTTTTTTATGTAATGATAAATTATAAGTTACTAGCAGTTTCACGCAGGTTCGCCTGTGTAACTTGGCTTCTACTGCACTGATTTTGATGAAACAAAGCCCATGTCACACAGGGATAATGTAATATTTTAAAGGTGACAGAATTTTTGAAATCGGTGCCTATTCATTTCAAACAAAGAAACAAAAAATCAAACCTCTACTCTTTATAATATAAGTATAGATACGTAAAACAGTACAAGTGTTTCGTCAATTAAAATGTGCATATTTAGAAGTTTTACCCAGCGTAGAAGGTGCAAAAAACCAGAAACTTCTATAATTTCATATTAAAAAACAACTTTATGCTCGTGCCCGTAAAGCAGTAGGCAAAAGTAGAAACTAGAAACAGATGATTACCAGCAATTAGACGAAGGTACTGTGAGGTAGGAAGGTAGAAGGACTAGCTGACTCAGCAGACGTTGCTCTGCTACTTTTTTTTGTGATTTTAGTAAAAAAAAATTGGGGTGAGTCACCCTTGAAACTTAGAGGTATGAAAAATAGATGTTGGCCGATTCTTAGACCTACTCAATATGGTCACAAAATTTCTTGAGAATCAGTCTAGCCGTTTCGGAGGAGTTCTATCACGCACACCGTGAATGAGAATTTTATATATTAGATATTTAAAACTCACATTTTAGAGATGTACGACCCGGGTATAGAACCAACCATATAGGTAATCAACGCCAACACCGGATGCTGTAGACCACAGAGGCAATTTTATAAATTTGATGTTTTATATGTAGATATAAAATTCGAATCTTAACGAATATATCCGAAGCGCATAATTTAAATAGTACTACTATACTTGATGTTGCCCCAGGACAAATACTTGTATTACCGTAATGGAAATGATTACTGCATTAATTATTAAAATGTTTTTAAATAACTTGCTTTTGAGATGCGCACGGCTTCCACTATTATCGTACAGTTGTCGTCAAGCTGGTTTCTTTATCCCCACACTCCAAGTCCGTGACATCTGTTAAAAACATGCCATTTCTCTTAGGATTGCCACATACGGCCATACTCGAGAACTCGCATAGAATTTTTAAAAAAGGAACATGGCAACATACCATTTTGTTTGGTATGATTTGTTACGACACTGGATAATAAAATAACTAATATTTTTTGGACGAACAAATATTTTGCAGTATTTTTAGGGTTCCGTACCTCGACCGGAAGACATGGAACCCTTAAGGGATAACTTTGTTGTCGGTCCGTCTGTCAAGATCCTTTTTCTCAGAAACGCATGGAGGTATCAAGTTAAATTGATATCAAATGTTCAGGTTTACTGCTCCTTGTAGCTGTGAAAAAACAAAGTCCTAAGCCAACGCAAACAGAAGATACAGCCTCCCGTTTAAAATTTTGAAACTCGCATGAGTATCGAAACCTACATGGTATTTTTCGTGAATTCAGATCGTGAAATTTGGC
>NJDC01000912.1:25290-40176 GCA_002245475.1 Calephelis virginiensis
CCTATTTGTATGGTATGATTTGTTACGACACTGGATAATAAAACAACTAATATTTTTGGACGAGCAAATATTTTGCAGTATTTTTAGGGTTCCGTAACTCGACCGGAAGACATGGAACCCTTAAGGGATAACTTTGTTGTCGGTCCGTCTGTCAAGATCCTTTTTCTCAGGAACGCATGGAGGTATCAAGTTAAATTGATATCAAATGTTCAGGCTTACTGCACCTTGTAGCTGTGAAAAAACAAAGTCCAAAGCCAACGCAAACAAAAGATACAGCCTCCCGTTTAAAATTTTGAAACTCGCATGGGTATCGAAACCTACATGGTATTTTTCGTGAATTCAGATCGTGAAATTTGGTATGATGCAACGTCCTTCAGCACAGATAAAGGAAAAATTTTACGAAATCTGTAAATTTTTAGTTAAGTCGTTTAATATATTTTTTAATCATTTTAAAATTTCTACCTTTCACTAGCCCTTTCCCTGTGAATGCGTAGATGTATTAAATTAAAATTTCCCCGTGTAGGTGTAGGAGAAGTGCAGAACGCTGAAACTTTTCAATAACAATGCTTACAAAGTGCATTAAATCAAAAATTAAAACATTACACACTACCACGCATTTGACACACAAACAAAGATATTGGTTAATAACGCTCAAAGATCACAGATGGCGCACAAACTATGTTCATAAAGTTTGGAAACAAAGTAGTTGGCCTTGATAAATGAAGATGGCGTTCTTATCAATAATACATTAAAATTTATTATAGACGAATTTCGACCAATGGGCGACCACTAGTAATAATAATTTGCTAATACCTATTTTACATTAAAGAGCACAAAATGACACAAATCCGATTCCAATTTCCAATTTTACATGACATCGAGATTCAAGAGTAACCCTACTGATGTTAAAAATGCCAAACATTTTTGTTCTGGAGGCAAGAATAAGGAAGGCGGTGGGTGAAGGCTTTAAGCGAGCAGCTTCAAAGAACTCTACCACCAGCGGTCTTTTCGGTAATACGTAATAGCCTATTTATCCTACGCTCCCCTTTTACGAGCTGTCAGATAGAGAGACCAACGGTCTATTTTTTTTCCGAAATGGCTAATATTTTGCTAACCGCGAGGTTTTTACAACTTCACCGGGTTATGGTCTATTTTATAGAGGATATAACCAACACGTAGAGAATTTGTGAGGGTGTTTTGTTTTGATATAATAAACTTTTTAAAATATTTTTATTTTGACAAACTGATGTATAGTGTCGCTAAGTTACCTCTGGGGTTACTCTTGAATCTCGATTTCATGCAAATTGGAAATTGGAATCGAATATGTTACTTTAGACACTCTTGAAAACAGTAACTGTGGATAGTTAACATTTGCTCGTGGTTCCAAAAGAAACGACGAATTCGATAAAATAATTTATTGTTTTTTTATGAAATAAACTAAATAATTAACTCTTTAACTTTTCTTGTTTTAGTTGTCTACATTTCTGGCTCTAGATATTCGTCAAATTTATATTCATTAAGTATTTTTATTTATGAGCATTGTCGGCTGCACAAGCATACAATTTGTTTACTTTGGGGCTAGAATTATTTTGAGAAAATTGTTGAGGGACAGTTACTTATTATTAATAACTAAATGCTAATATACCCTTATATAACCCTTAAACACAGTACTAGCGGTACTGTGTTAAAGGGTATCTTAAATTCCAATTTCCAATTTGCATAAAATCGACATTCAAAAATACCTATTTATAAATCATAATACAAACAGTATTATAAGTAGGGTTTCTCTTGATCCTCGATTCGTGCGATATCGGAAATTGGAATCGAGTGTGTCATTTTAGGTACTCTTGAATTAGATGAATTAAATGTTAATTTAGTTAATAGTAACGATAAATAATTTTACTGGATTCGTTGAATTTATTTGTAACTAAATGTCAACACTGCGCTATTACTGTGTTCGAAATTACCTAAAATAATATTAAGGATTCCAATTTCCAATTCGCATGATATAGAGATTCGAGAGCTACCCTACAGAAGTCAATATCGTAACTAAACCACTAATTTTTTTAACGTCATTCCGATGTCAGTTTCTAAAGTGTGAGCACCGATAATGAAATTCCTATAAATTTACATTTTTAATTTTTTGTTTTTATTATCGCTACCTATATTCTAAAATAGTAATTCCTAAAGTGGGCCAGGTCTAAAGGACGCTTAGGGACCCCTAAGCGTCCTTTAGACTTGGCCCACGGGAGACACGATGGGGGTCTACATTCGGCGTGGCAAAAAATGAGGGACACCCAAGTGCACTCCTAGCTACGGTCATTCAGGGGGTCCACCGAATCCAGCAAAATTTTGATAGTTGTCTATGAAACAAAACAGTTTGGGAATCTCTCTTCTAAAACATAAATTTACCCAGAAAATGCATAATTTTAGCTTAAAACTTTTAATGAAAATACACGCTGCTTTAAATTTTTTTGCAGTATGTCCAAATTTCACTGCTACGTTCTAGTTTATTAACCAGCTACGTTTTCAATTGCACATACTTATATTTAAAAATTATATTGATACATATTCTAATTACTTGAGAAAGAAATGGAATTACAATTAAGATAAGGAATATGTGAAATTAATTTCCATGGTGACAATGTTTACTACGTGCCTGTTGTCAGACTAATTATATGTATTTAACTCAACTAGTAGTGGCCGTTGATCGAAATTCGACTTTAACAAATTTTAAAACCTTTTTGATAAGAACGCCATCTTCATTTCTCCAAACCAACTACTTTGTTTCCAAACTGTATGGTGCGCCATCTGTGATCTTTTATCGTTATCATTAATATATTTGTTAGTGTGTATCAAATGCATGGTAGTGTGGGTAATGTTGTATTAATTAAATGAACTTTATAAGCATTATTATTGAAAAATATTAGCGTTCTGCACTTTTCCTACATATAAACTTTAAGAGTGTCAAATTGTATGCTCCTGTGTCCGCGCAATTTTCGTAAAAATGGGTCTAAAGTTTTGGCGTCACGTTAATACATAGATTAATAAATAATTATAAATACTTATCCCTGGACAAGTTACACAAATTGACCCCATAGTAAGCAAGTTATGTGTTTGTGTAAGGTTTTAGTCAACGATACTATTACATAGAAATATCTAGATACATACCAAAACAAATTTAATAAGCACCCAGACCCGTAAATGCAGACATCTAAATGTTCGTTACACAAATACCTGCCCCCGCCGAAAATCGAATCCGAGCCCGGCGGTTGGTCAGTGGAGTAGTTGGCATGCCACTCCACCAACGAGACGGTCAAAAGTTACGTGTTGATAGTTATTTCATTACAGTGCTACAGAGCGATGTTATGTTAATCGTAGTGTAGAGGTAGGTAGTTACGATCGTAGTTTGAAGAGTGACAAAGGCTACTTTTTAACTGACTTTAAAAAGGAGGAGGTTTTAAATTTGACTGTATGTTTTTTACATTTGTTACGCGATCACTCGGGTAATAGCCAAGCGACTTTGAAGGTTATTTTATAGAAAGATATGCCATGATTCCGAGGTGGTTCCATATTAGTTTTATTATGATACGACTAGTGGTTTTGGGTCATACTAATGACGAGGTCGTCAAGATAAGTGAAAAAATTATGCATTATTGTGTGTAACTCAAAAATTACTAGTAGTATTTTGGTAAAATTTATGTTGAACTATTTCAGAACCATTTGCTATCTTTCGAAAAAAAAATATCAACTCGCGATACAACTTTACCGTGCTCAATTATATATATATAGAGAGAGAGAGACAGTTCGGATCAGAGTTTGTATACTAGGCTAGGCTACTTTTTATGTCGAAATTTTAACTGGTTCCCACTGAAGAGCGAAAAAGCTATAATATGCTTGTGTAACGAAGGACAACATCATAATCTAATAATACCAGAAAGAAAAATAAAGCAACTAGATTTCACAATTACGTACAGCAAAAAAATATTAAAGCACTGCAAAACTTCAAAGCTATTTTCATAATTTTACCCATTTCGCTATTCAGTATTAGTCACTGGCTTTCCCCGAGCCGCCTTATGTATTATTAAACAAAGTATTAAACCAGTAAATAGAAGAAAGCTTAGAAATAGCTGTTGGAATTAATATTCCGTGTGGTAAAATTTTACAAATCCATCAATTACAATTTATTCCAATATTATAAATGCGAAAATCTGTCCGTCTGTCTGTTGCTCTTTCACAGCTAACCGGTATACCGCTTTTGATTTATATACATATAGCTATAGATTGGAGTTCAAACATAGACTATTTTTAAAAAATAAGTATCTTCACGCCCATATCCCCGAAGAGGTAGGCAGAGGCACAACCAGGGCACCTAAGACTAGCCGAAGACACTAAGTCCCACAAAGTCGATAGGTGGCAAGTCTACCGCCGACCGGGCAAGTATCCAATGCCGAGCAACGTTTTCTTTATTAGAACCCAATGTTCTTTTTGTTGTCCGACACGGGATTCAAACCCGGGACCTCATGCAGTCAAGTCCAACAACTGAACCGCTGGACCACAGAGGCGATGAATTTTTCAATAATCAACCCTCAAAGGATTAAAGTTAGAATAGGGAATGGAAGTGTGTATAAAAATCATAATTATTCTAGCCACATAGCTGAAAACAATGGTCTTCTTGAGAACAATATCTATCAAAAAAGCCTATATTGTTAACGTGTTTACTATCTAATTAAATATTTCTTATCTCCAGGTACAATGATTCCCAAATCTGGAGGGGACTACGCATACATCGGGGAGGCGTTCGGAAACCTTCCTGGATTCCTTTATCTGTGGGTGGCGCTTCTCGTCATAATACCAACAGGGAATGCTATAACGGCGATCACCTTCGCTCAGAATATCCTCAAACCAGGATGGCTTGCCTGTGATCCCCCTGAGAGTGCCACCACGCTTATTGCTACTGTTATTACTTGTAAGTTCTTTAATTAACCATTTAATTATAATGAACGAATTGTCAATTGGGTAACATGTCGGCATAGGTACACGATTATCGCTACAGACCATCTACAAATATACTAGGCTGTTTCTAGCCCTGCGAGAGTACTTACTTCAATACGAGCTGATCCGGTGAAATTACTACTTTTATTAACTACTAGATGTTCCGGCGGACTTCGTTCCACCTGTTCAGATTGCATAGGTTTTTAAGCTATTGCATAGCTTTTATAGCGGGCCTTGAGCGTGAAGACAGAAATTCCGTAACGAAAATTACCTAACACACCCCACTCCTGCCATCTATCGATGTACGAGATAGCAGAACTTTTAATGACTTTTTGATCACTTGTCTCTTTAGTTCAGCAACTCACCCTTAGGTGGCATTGGTTGTATCGGCGTTACTGCACATGCGTTGTCCCCCTCTTTACCCCGCAATCTGGTGACTCATACCTACTTATGCAACAGCTTTACCGCGGCAGTCTCCGAGTGCCACACGTCTTTGTAAGCTATTGCATAGCTTCTATTGCGGGCCTTAAGCGTGGTTGGTCTCCAGAAATTCTCGGCTCTCCTGGCGGTAAAAGATAATCTTGTCTTGATAGTTAACGCGTTTCGCCTTGCTCGCCTCTTACGAGCTGCCAGGCAGGACGGCAGATAGTTTGTTCTATACTCGGACCCAGACCAACACAGGGATAAAATATGTATTTCTATAGATTAGATTGATTCACTAACACTCTCACTTTTTGTAACTAGACAAATAAATGGTCCAAATTATGCCTAAAATTAATGTTTATAAGATAAATATGAGAATGAGGTGTAGGATAGGCCGGCGGATACGCAGCTATCTAGATTGCTTGAAATCCATTATATTGAGATACATTGGCCGTTAGTGTCTTTGGCTAGTTGTTAGTGCCCTAGTTGTGCCTCTGTCAACCTCTTCGCGGACATGGGCGTGAAGATACTTTTTGTCATCAAGATGCACGAGGTCGACACTAAAAATGCGTGCATTATTACTCAAAAACTAGTAGTAGGATGCTGATAAAACTTATGTGGGACCATTTCGCAACCTTTTGCTACCTTCCGAAAAAAGTATTATCGAATCACGACGTGGTACCCAATGAAATAGTTGGAATCGGTTTCCGCAGTTTTGCTGAAGTTAGTTATTTATGAGAGTAAAAGGCGCTTTTCAAAGCTGGTAATATTGTTGTACACTTTTTTATTCTTACTTCCTAAATACACATAGCCTTTGGCATCACTGAGATTCTTAGGTGGATCCTTATCTACTGAAACATATAAGTTGATCTCTTTCATATAAGTAAACAAAGGAAAATATCTAAATAGGATTCTTGTACAAACAACAAACAAAACATCCCAATAAAAAGTTCCTAATATTTTGCCTTCGTAGAAAGAATCGTCCATGTAATTCATCTAAGGCACGGTATCCTCGCCAAAACGATCAAACCGAAGCGCGAGTTCAGTATCCAATCTTTCCTCGAAGGGTTTTATCGTTTTTTTTTACCCTCATAACTTGGGTTCCGATATGTTCAGAAGACTGATTCTGCAGCTTTTAGTTATGATCACTGGGTAAAGTGGACATCAAATAGCTGTCAAATGACGTGTTTTATATTTGATATCTCCTGTGACCAACAGAAACACTATTCAAAACACGTCATTTGACAGCTATTTGATTTACACTTTATCCAGTGATGATGCTTAAAAGATACTGAATAGCCCTGCAGATAAACAAAGTTTTCATAATATGATATCTGTTGCAAACTAATTAAATAGAAAGTAATAGCTTATAGCTCTAATAACTTAAAACCCCAGATTTCGCGACTAACTTACTGATCACGATCAAATGTTTTGGCGCCATCGAGAGAAAAGATGGTCAAAGTGTTTTCATAATTATTGAATTCCGCGTTGATATTGAGTGAAATTAGTCAATTTTGGTGGCATTTTGTACAATTTTGTTCAGTGAAAGTGCACAAATGAAATAATTATGAAGAAATTAGCGTATCGTGTATTTCCTCGTTGCCGCCAAATCTCATTACATGAGCTTGAGTAAACAGGCCACCGCTTTACCCAAGAGCCTGACATGACTTGCTGACGATTTACGACTGATGACTAATTAAAATTAATTGAAATTGATATAAAATTTGATGCAAATTTCTACTTGACTAATGGCTAAATACTAACTCGAAGGCCAAACCTAAAGAAAAAAAAAAGATCATGATCAAAATTCATATGGTATTTCCTGAATTGTATACCCCATTTTTATCTATCAATAAAAATGGGGTAGGTATACAATTTTAAGGTTTCAGATTTTTTATCGGTTGTGTGTTAATTTTTGCTCAAGGCGTAAATTAGGAAATTAAAATTTGTATAAAATTCTTACGTCTTTTTTTAACTCTGAAAACTACGGTTTGGTTTACACCATATGATTACACTCAGGATACGATATCTATAATGAACTTATTAAACTTGTTTACATTATTAATACAAAAAAACAGCGCTTTCATAACTGAAAGTCATCATAATCCATAGATCTCGTCCTGAAATTCCATAAAAGTTACAAGTTACAGTGATTCTAACTTACGTCAAACTTGAACTTGACATTTCACAAATTCACTATTAATGAAGATGGTGTAGAGATGGAGTAATCTACTTCGAAGCTGATTTCTAATTTAAAGATAATCCATGCCCCTACATGGTTTAGTGACATAGACTTGACATTTAGTTCATATATCCGAATACAAGTTATTATATTCCATAAAAAATAGTTTGAAAACTTTATTTGCGAAGCTTAATTGTGTAATTTAATGCTAAGTTTGAAAAGCTACAAAAAATAAAGAAGTATATAACCTAAAGCAAAAAAAAATTGAAGTAAATACATTTTTTAAATCAATTTTTCTTCTTGTGACTCGCTAAGTAAGACCAAAGGACATACAGCCTCTTCCATTACATTATTTTATTCTATTTTTCCAAAAGTAGGAAATTGTTCTCTTAGATAAAATAATTACCTAAATTAACATAAAATACTTAAAAGTTTTTTATTTATAATTTGTTAAATGCATATTTTACACCGTTCGTTTTTTTCTTTGTCTTAGGCCAGATTTATTTATGAAGACATTTTGTTTAACTCCTTATTTTCCATATAACAGCTTAAAACGTATAATTTATGAATAGTTACATGTGAAAGCTAATGTTAATTTTCATCATAACAGGTGCCCATATATTTTTCATCAATGTCCCAAATATTTATTTGTCACGTATTTTACAAAGTTTCTATTTTAATAAATCGTCTCCCTCCCACATGCTTCGTCTGCTGTGCTAATCATGTTCTTCCTTTTTCAAACAAAACTTTAAATACAAATTTTTGTTTGATTTAATAACCTACACAAAACGTGGAAAATCTCAGCTTCTTATTCTGTTTTAGATTTATAGTTTATCGTGTTAACAGTTATATGTAATGTACTTGTCACTAAACCCGTTTAATTGTTCATTTTTTTCTACTTTTTACTTTTTTTATCTGACAGATGAAGGGGAATTCTAAAAAAGCTTGTGCGCGTTGCAATAACATACGCGTTAGACCCTTGTTAGAAAGGTGTTGATAATTTATGGTTTATTAATGCCACGTTTATTAATAACGTTTTCAATATGAAGTTAGTAATTGGTTACTCAGGTAACAAGTACAGTTGTAAGCTCGGATAGTACTTGGATTAAGCGATTTTTATTAATACGGCGGCCAATGTATAAATTATTACGAATGTACAAAATGCAAATGTGATTTCTGAAGTTCTAAAAATCTACTCTCGTGAATTTTTTTTGGTGCCAAGCATGAAGCATCATTTTGTTTTGAGAAATATTTTAAATATATTATAATAAACTTCAAAATATCCTGTACCCAAGCAGGTATTCAATTACTAAGTAATTGTGTATATACTTCAGTCTACATAGCCTCAATTGGAAAAAAGCGAACGATCTCAGAGATCGAGGAACAAGCGCTGCTTTCGTGAATCTTTTTTTCATGCCAAGAATCATTGTGTTCTGAGAAATATTTTAAATGTATTTTAAGAAGTTACAATATATCCTGCACCCAAGCAGGTATTAAATTTCCAAGTAATTGTACATACACTGCACTCTATACGCAAGGCTCAATTGGGAAAAAGGCGAACGACCTCTGAGATCGAGGTACAAGCGCTCTCATGAATCTTTTTTTGATGCCAAAATGATCGCGCATCGTGTAGTTTGATGAAATATTACATCAGCCGAGGAAAAACCGGTCACTGTACGACAGGGTTGTTAATTTATTCTGCCTTATGTAATCATTGTGATTTTTACTAATATGTCTATCGTAAAAGAACTAGATTTTCCGTTATTCTTACTGTTATTCTTTGACTGACTTTACTTTTCAATGTTTGTCCTTGAGGTAGATTGAATAAATAAAATTTGAATAGCCCAACTGATTTTCTCTGGCGCAGCTTATAAAAGGTGACAGTTACTTTTTAAGCTACTCCTAATCGGACGAGGATGCAAAATAGATTTTTTAAATTTTTTTTTATTGCGCCATTACTAGGCTAATAAAGAACCGATTTTTATGCTCATTTTGGAAATTTTTTTCATGATTCCAAAGTGGTCCCAATTAAATTCTATCATGATCCGACTAGATACTTAATCCTTCCTATTCCGATAAATGCGAAAGTTTGTCTGTTTGTTTGTTTGTTTGTTACTTCTTCAAGCAAAAACTGCTAAAGCTATTTTCAAGAGGTTTGGTACATACATAGAGGGTAACTTGGATTAGCACATAGGATAGTTTTATTCCGAAATAATGTTCCTGTGGGACTATGTGGGCAATACCGCGGGCAACAGCTAGTAATGCATAAATTTTCATTTATGTAGACTACATTATTGTCATCATAACATATTGATGTGGGATTATCTAGCAATCATTAGCAATCTTTCGAAAAAAGACTTTTGAATCGTTACGTTGTAATGAAAAAATTGGAGTTAATTTTTTGGTAGTTTTAATCCGATTATTAAAATAAGTAAATATCATTTTCATCCATGAATAAGCCATCTATCCATCTTTTCGATTTTTGTGACGCATCTAGATAAATCTAAAATTTAACTCAGGATTGAAAAGTCACTGCCACAAAATATAGACACTACCTTAGTGCCAGCTCACTGTCACTAGCACGATGATCATGACGATCGCCCGATGTTAAAAATACTGATCCAAAAATTGCTATTTCGTTTTTTTTTAACCGAATGCGACAAAAATGTTAGGTTATACATTGGATTCCTATATTTTCTTATTTATTATTAACCGATTTTTCCGCCATTTTTCGCCATTTCCGCCATTTCCTGATGGTAAGAAATTCACGCCACCTAGAGACACCAAAGATGATAATGGTGCGTTGCCAATCTGAGGTCCGGATGTTAGGCCTCGAGCAAACCTTACCCTACCTTACCCTCCGAACTGGAACACGTCATGACGTTATGGCGGCAGGAATAGGTAAGGCAGTGGTATCAATCCGAGCGAGTCGCTGCGAAACTCTACCACCTAGAGTCCCGGTGTTAGTGATGATAAGCCTAGTGTATCGTGTGTTTTCTCGCTGCCGCCAAACCTCACTAAATGAGTTTGAGTAACAAAGCCACTCAAGCCCCTGACATAACTTGACATAACTTTGACTTATGAATTATGACCTGAAATGACTTGACAGTTAAAAATAATAATACTGATTAATACGGAAGACGTGGCAGCATGACCTAAAGCCTTAGATTGAGGGGGGGGGCAAATTAACTTTAAAAAAATGATATTCGATAAGCATATTATTTTCTTATTAAATGTCATATGTATTTATGATGTGACTATCTGTTTGCCAAATTTCAGCACGATTTGTCCAGTGGCTGTGCGTTGATAAATCAATCAGTCGTCTGTCGTTTGTAAAACACGAGCTGGCCCGGTGAACTTTATACCGCCCTCCTATAGCAATTTAATATTTATGATTTAATTTTACAATTGTTTTAATGGTTATCTTGTTATTCGCTGCAGAGATAAAAAAAACAAATTTCTTAAATTTTAAGAACCAGTTTTTTATATAGAATATATAATACTTTCTTATGATCACACATTCTCCTAAAACATTTCGTAATACCAATATGTCTGGATATAAATAATAGGATGTTGCATCAGGCATTTAATTTGCAACTATCTATATGTAAATGTACCTATCTACCAACATATAAAATCATAATTTAGCTCGAGTTTTTTTAGAGTATTTAGCAAGATATTTAACAAATCTTCCTTATTGATTTCCTTATTGATTACATTATAAATTAGGTACAACTTACATACATACACATATACATATCTCCGTGCCAAGTTGTTTACGCCGTAGGCAGAGAGTATAAGTGCTAAGCCGCACTATCCTGGCACACCAGCCTGGCTTCGTCCATATTGATTACCCCTGTCATACAAACACGACGGTTTCGGAAACTCTTGACACCACATTTGGATAACACCAGAGTGATTTGACCGTGGAATGCCAACCTAGGTCTCTCCGGGTACCTACATCCATCCACATCTGAATTATATATCAACTTTGTCAATCTTTCATCTGTCATTTTTTCTACATGTCCGAACCAGCGGAGCATGCCCTTTCTCATTTTAACACCAACACTTTCTTTTAATCCCACTCATTCTTGGATCTCACTTTTACGATGCGGATAGCGAGCGCAACATCTCGGATTTTCCTTAGCGCTCTCTTTTCGACTGCATTTATCCTTGTAACCAACTTACCAGTAGGGTAGTATAATTTTCTGGGAACCTAAAATAAAATATCGGCAAATATATTTTCACAGCTTCATTTTTTTTGGTTGGCTGGAAGAAATTTCTGTAGAATAGAATAGAATAGAAAATATTTTTATTCACATTCACCTTACTAGAGGCACCTTACTTGTGACGAGTCTATCTAATATTCAGCAATGGTACAGTAAATTTTTTTTTATACAATTTCACATTAATAAATAATAAAGTAAGTAGTAGTATCTTTAATAAATAATTTAGCTCGAGTTTTTTGAAGTATTTAGCAAAATATTGAACAAATCTTCCTTATTGACTTCATTTAAAATTAGGTACAACTTACATACATACACATATACATATCTCCACGCCAAGTTCTTTACGCCGAAGGCAAAGAGTATAAAGTGCCAAACCTCATGATCCTGGCAGACTGGCCTGGCCTCGTCCATATTGATTACCCTTGTCATACAAACACGCCGGGCACAAAAGAAAGTGTGAATTTTTCACTTTTCTTTTAAAAACAAAGTTGCCTGAGATTGGATATGGGCGCAGTTGACAAGAAGTTTGCCACCTATCATAATGTGGGACTTAGAGCTTTTACCTAGTCGCAGGTGCCCTGGTTATACCTTTGCCTACCTCTTTAAGTATACGGGTGCGATAATACTTACTTTCTATTTCGCATGGAATCATATTACCAGGTTTCACATTACCAAGACCTTACTGAGTCTAAATAATGTGTTCAATGAACACAAATTCAATGATTCAACCTTGAGCCACAGCCCAAACGATTGGCAGTACGATTGGTAGTCTTTGCCTTTAGGGATCAATTTGTAAGGAACGATTTCCGTAATAATGAATGAATACCAGGATCCTCTATCTCGTCTTTGTGCTCGCGCAGTAGCGGCGCGGTCCTGATTGTGCTTGACAAGATAATGAAAACTTCCTCCCGTATCGTACGACACGTACTCTGACTGAATTATATTGTCGATCACACCTACAATGTACTTAATGATTTAAGAATAACACTGACTATCCTGTTCTCTATTGCAAAAAGCTATTTGACTAATGTTTTAGTGGAAAGTGGCAACTTCGCTTGGTGCAGCGCTCAGAAGTTGCAACTTTCGGGTCACTGCTGCGTCAAAAGGAAGTGGTCACTTTCCGCTTCGTCGAGCAAAAAAATTGTAGGTAGTTTGAGTACCTACACATATGAGCCGTACAAAGAAATCCTTAAATCTCGACCAATAATTACCTACGTGTAACAGAGATTTTTTCTTTTTTTTTCTTCTTTTATGTAGTTGGAATCAAGTCCTTTACCGAACGGGTTCGATGCTTAAGATATATTTATGATATTGAAAGGCAAACAAGCAGACGGATTTCCTGATGGTAAGAAATTCACGCCGCCTAGAGACACCAAAGGTGGTAATGGTGTTTGCCAACCTGAGGCCCGGGTGTTATGCCTCGACCAAAAGTATGTTTACCGGCTACCTTACCCTCCAAAACGGAACACGTCATGACGTTATGGCGGCAGGAATAGGTAAGACGGTGGTACCAATCCGGGTGAGTCGCTGCGAAACTCTACCACCTAGTCAGATGTCACGGTGCTAGTGACGGTAAGCCTATGCTCGCCTTTTACGAGCTGCCTGGCTGGAAGGCAGACGGTCCATTCAAAACTTACATATTAAAAAAGTCGGATTTGCAGTTTCTCTTTTAATGTTACTTCAAAAATCTATCTTCACAGATCATTTAAACAAATTAATAGCATTTGGAGTATCTGTTTGTTATATTTAAAAACCCGCTTTTTACTACATACATATGAATGTATATACAGTATATATATACCAAAACAACATTTTTTTTCATTTTTCTGTCTGTTGTTGTAATGTGTGTATTTCGGCTAATCATTGGTACTTTCACTGGCAGGTAGCTTATGTAATAAAGAGTAACTTAAGCTGCTTTTATTTAAAATTTTACTTTTTGTAAAATTCCTCGCGTACAAATTCGCAGTCACAGCTTTTAAAATTTTATGTGGAGGGCTCGGGGCTTTCAATTTCAAAGTCGACCTAATCGAAAGCGTCGTCAAATTAGGGTTGTGTTAATAAAGGATTATTTGTTCAACTGACCTTCAAAGTACAAAGATTGGCATGCCTTTTAAAGAGCCCTCTATTACTACCAATCATATAATCATAAAACTTCCCGAGCATATTAGAGACTTAATATTGAATAAATTTAAAAAATGTATTAAATGTATATGTTACTATAAGATTTCAGAATATTTAGAAGACAGAAATGCTTGGGATTAATTGCTCCTCATATAATCTCCACAAATTTATTAAATGTAATATACTTTTGTAAATTTTATTTATAAGAAAAAAAGACAAGCCCACAGAGTTTCTTTCGCCGGATCTTCTCAGTGTGTGGCCGCGTTCCGATCCGGTGGTAGTTTTTAGAACTATATAGACGCGTCACAAGAATCTTTGTATAGATCCATGTGAATAAATAGATTCTGAGTTTGAGTTTGAGTAAGCACTATAACATGAAGTTATATAACTACTGGAGGATACATGCCTAACCAAGAAAATGTCATTTCAAAATATAGCTTACTCTCTCTAATATACCCTATTTCTATGAATGTACCGGCCTCTGTTTTTTTGACTTTATTTTTTTATTTAGGTTTTGGCATTCGCATTATCATTTTGCCTTTAGTCAAGTACAAATTTGCATCAAATTTACCAAAATCGTGATTCAGTTATAATTAGTCATAAGTCGTTAATAAGTCATGTCAGAGTCTTGGGTAAAGCGGTGGCCACATTACTCAAGCTCATATAATGAGAATTGGCGTCAACGAGGAAATACACGATACGCTAATTTTTCCATGATTATTTCATTTGTGCATTTTTACTGAACAAAATTGTACAAAATGCCACAAACATTGACTTATTTCACTCAATATAAACACAAAATTCAATAATTATAAAAAACTTCGATCATCTTTTCTTTCGATGGCGCCAAAACTCCATTTTGACTTTCTTAAAATTTGACATTTTGACATTTTGACTTTCTTAAAATCTGTAGTGTAACGCTCGCTGACCGCATTC
>NJDC01000912.1:40329-60403 GCA_002245475.1 Calephelis virginiensis
TCAATAATTATAAAAAACTTCGATCATCTTTTCTCTCGATGGCGCCAAAACTCTATTTTGACTTTCTTAAAATTTGACATCACAAGAATCTTTAAAAGGGTGGCTAGTACATTAGACAGAGACAACAATATTTGGAAATGACATCAAGTTTTTAAGGAGTATGACCGCCAATAGCATTATAATTTATAGATTCATTTTAATATTTTATATCCAATTGCCTGCAATATTGGTTTGATACTCAAAACCAGTAATTATTACTGACTAGCTGTCCCGGCGAACTTTGTTCCACCCATTCAGTTTGTATGGGTATAATAAAGTATAGTTTTTTCCATTTTCCTTGCAACTTTCCCGGTTTTTCTCTTCATAAGAACCTTCTTGTGACAATGACTAACACAACAAAAAAATAATTAGCCAAATGGCTCCAGTCGTTCGGAAGTTATGCACTTACCAACACATTTAGCAATTCATTTTTATATTATAGATTATATACACGTTTCAAAAGTCCATGCATAATAAGATTGTCATGGCTCAAAATGAAATGGTCTTCTTAACGTCGTAAATATTTTTACAATAAACCTTTTTTTTGTACAAATAAATTTTATTTATCAATGTGTAAGTTTATCGTTTATGGTCAATAGGAAACAGAGGCACACGATTTCTGTTTAAAAAAAATATGTTCTCTTATTGACAGTCCTTTTAGAATAGTAGCCACATAGTAGCATCACACCTTCCTGCCTGACAGCTCGTAAAAGGGATCCTTAAATGGGTCATGATGGAGTGCTCTGCATCAATTTGCTTGGGTAGGCTCATTACCTATACCTATCGCATTGGTGACAATATTATATTCCGGTTTGAAGGGTAGGAAAGCCGATAGACTTGCAATATTGACCTAAAACTTCGCCTACAGGAGTATTCTATCAGTTATCTATGTTATATTTTCTTATATGTAAAAATCAGTTGCTGTTCGTTAGTCTCGCTGCCGTAATTTTGGTTTGAATTATTTATGGAAGTCCGGGGCAGGTTTAAAAAATAAGAAAAAAGGAAAAACTGCGAGGGACCTAGGATAAACAACATTAAGGAGTATTCACATAAAAAGTGAATGGGAAGAATGAAGTTGGCCGGAATAACTAGTCATTTATAAAGATATCTTCAGCATGTGATGTTTACTCTTTCTGTAACTAAACGATTGTTTACAAAAATATTGCTACGGAGACGTACGTACGGAAAGAAAATTGAAGGCTTCATTACAAAACAAATAAACATCAACTTCTCTTGATATTGTTATTGGATATTAGCTTTAACTTGGAATTCAGATAGAGCTATTAAAATGCCATCCATGTGAAAGTTCGACTCTTGTACTGATTTACAAGAAATAATACAAGCGACGCGTCTATTATCTTATAAGAAATATGGGTATTATCTGTGGTGTGTATAATATTCGTAACAGTGAGATCCGAGAAAGAGTGGAATTGAAAGAAAGTGTTGGTGTTAAAATGCGAAAGTGCATGCTCCGCTGGTCCGGTCATGTGGAAAGAATGACAGATGAAAGATTGACAAACCAGATATACAATGCGAATATGGATGGATGTAGGTGCCCAGGGAGACCAAGGTTGACGACATTCCACGTTCAGATCACTAGGATACTATCCGATGGTGGTGTCAAGAGTCTCCGAAACCGGCGTGTTTGTAAGGAAAGAGTAATGAATGTGAAGGAAGCCAGACAAGTTTGTCAGGATCGTGAGATCTGGCTCTCTATGCTCTGTGCCTACCGTAAGGGACTTGGCGTGGAGATATATATATTATTATTAAATTTACACCGACTAAGACGTGGCTAAGCATTTCAAAGGTCCGGTCAAAGAAACTCAGCGGACTTGTCTTTTTTCTTATTTTTATGATCCGACAGAAAAAGAGGGGTTTATAGTTTAACATGTCTGTGTATATGCACATTTCACAGTTACAAAATAAGGGTTATGAAATTGTGGCGATATTTTTACCGAATGCGAAAGTGCTGATGGTGAATGTCGGTTTTTCGGTAATAATACACATAAAGGTATATTTATTAAAGCACTTGCCCTGTGCTTTGATTAAATTTCTAACATAATCTAATATATATAAATCTCGTGTCACAATGTTTGTTCTCAATGGACTCCTAAACCACTTAACCGATTATAATAAAATTCGCACACCATGTGCAGTTTAATCCAACTTGAGAGATAGGATAGCTTACATCTCAATTTATCGCGGGCGAAGCCGCGGGTAACAGCTAGTATATTATATAGGGCATAACTATCCGCGTTGAAGGGTAGGTAAGGATTTAAAAATTTTGCTACGGGACTTAAATCCTCAGTAGCTCAAATGGTTAGAGCATTCGTCGGCTTGAGACGAAAGGTTACAGGTTCAAATCCTGTCTGGGGCGAATTTTTTTCTTTCTTTAAAATTTATAAAAATAATATACCTAGTCATTTCTGACATTTACGACATGGAAATTTTGACTAAGACTTTCATGTCTTAGTTCTTACATATACCTGTTTTCAGCGTCTTTGCCCTCGCCTTAAAAGTTTATAGTAAAAGCTCGCCAGTAAAACCCCTTTAGGGATTGCTCTATGAAGTAGACAGTATCCTATTTTCAGAACAGGACTTTGCTTAATATAGAGCACGCAAATAGCCTACCCATTTGTGTACCATAATTATCGCAATCGGTTCAGTCGTTGACGCTCGGCTGAATAATAAACTCACATCCCACTTTATGTCAACAATTTAAATATTTACCAGTGTGCCTATTTTCAATATTATAAAACAAAGCCTAAGTCGCTTTTATTGTTAATAATAATAATATTAACATTTATTTGCGCAAATAGGATAAGGAGGATCTTAAAAACTAAACAAGTTCTTAATTCTATTTTACCAAATATGGTAGTGTATATAAAATTATTACATCATTAAATTAAAATTTCTATTTTCAAATTAATTATATTGACTGGTATATTTATGTCATGATTAATATATTAAATTCCAACAATAATAAAAAATAATGTCCGAATACTAAAACGATTGTCAATAAAATGAATGTCAAATTAATAAAAAATAAAAATATTGTAATTATGTAGTTAAATATTCATTTATGTCATAAAAGCGTTTTTCACATAACCATGTCGTTAATTCCATTTTAAATTTTGTAAATACTATTTTTTCAATCTTTGTGGTTTTTTTGTTATATATTTTAATGGCCTACACTACGTAAGCATTTTTTTATAAATACCAACTTTACACGGAGGAAATAATAACTTATTCGGATATCTGAATGATCTATTACTTATGCTAGCACTGAGAGTAAAATGGTCAGAATACTTCTTTCTTTCTTTAAGTTTTGGCCTTCACGTTAGTATTTAGCCATTAGTCAAGTAGAAATTTGCATCAAATTTTATATCAATTTCAATAAATTTTAATTAGTCATCAGTCGTAAGTCGTCAATAAGTCATGTCAGGCTCTTGGGTAAAGCGGTGGCCTTTTTACACAAGCTCATGTAACGAGATTTGGCGGCAACGAGAAAATATACGATACGTTAATTTCTTTTACTTTACTTTTACACTTTTACTGAACAAAATTTTACAAAATGCCACCAAAATTGACTAATTTCACTCAATATTAACACGAAATTCAATAATTATGAAAAAACTTCGACCATCTTTTCTCTCGATGGCGCCAAAACTCAGTCAGAATACTTTCCTACAAATATACAAACATCTCTTATGTACATACTTGGTAACGTGAGAATATTTAACTCCTTAAATAACTATTAACAACTGAGATTTCCAGTTACAATTACTGTCAAAAATTATTCCCAAAAATTTTATGTTGTCAACTTAAAAATTTTGGTTAAAAATTTGGTTTGCATTTATGCAATGTGTATTAAATAGCTATAAAAACACAATGATTACTACTTGTCCTAATTGGTTAAATATAAAACATATTGTAGATATTAAATTAAAAAAAAAACTTCTAGGCAAAATGTACACAGAAAACCTACTTAAGTAAAACCTTCGTAGTAACTGCTTTGCAGTAAGCATGGACTTTACGTAAAAGTTTGTAAAAAAATTTTAGGTATTACGTATTTCATTAACAAAACTTGTTTGACACTTACAGTGAAAAAATAGTAAATACTAATGTTTATTTGTCAAATTTCTTATTGTTAATTATTTACCTACAGTCGAACCTCCTTAGTACTTGGTAAAGTGTTTACTACCAAAATATCTCACTATCAAAAGAGCATGTTTTGGCGGGATTAGCTACAGGAGAAAAAATCATGCAGCTACAGTCAGTCATTTTTATTTTATTATCCTTAAAAAGTATCGCCTCCGTGGTCTAGCGGTTCAGTTTTTGGACTTGACTGCGTGAGGTCCCGGGTTCGAATCCCGGGTCGGGCAACAAAAAAGAAAATTGGGTTTTACCAATTTTCCAATAAAAGAACGTTGCTGGGGATTGGATATGTGCCCGGTTGGCGATAGGCTTGCCACCTATCACATTGTGGGACTTAGTGTCTTCGGCTATTTATGGGTGCTCTGGTTGTGCCTCTGCCTACCTCTTCGGGGATATGGGCGTGAAGATACTATTATTCTTCATTTAATAAATAAGTCCAGCAAATCTGCAAAAACCGACTTCAACTACTTTATGGGTACCACGTCCAGATTTGATAATTCTTTTTTCGAAATATAGCAAATAGTTCCGAAACTTTTTATCAATTTGTAGTAGGTAGTGTTTTTAGAATTACACTTAGTAATGCATTTACCATTTTAATTATCTTTACTTGAAAAATTTATTCCTTATTAACTTTAACTTAAAATACATTTGTCGAATTATGATAAAATTTCTATGAGACCACCTTAAAATCGTGACCTATCTATTTTAAAAAGAACCATCAAAATCGGTTGGCTATTGACAGAGTAATCGGTTCTAAAACATACAAAAAAATTTGAAAAAAAAAACACAATCACATTGAGAACCTCCTCCGTAATAAGTATTTTTAATTTAAATAATGACGGTTTGAGGATGACAAGTAGTTAGTATTATTTTCAACCAAACTTCAGTTGTTATAGCCCTGATGATGCTCGAATAGTGAAACTTGTTGGCTAAAATATAATATTAATAAATATAATATGGAAAGTACAAGTGAAGTTAATAAATTGTTTCTGGAGTCGGTTCGAAATTAAAAATATAAAAGAATATATTGTTAGACGACTATTTTCAATTAATTTGTTTACTGATTTTGATTATTTTGATATAACCAAGTAGGTACCTACCTATATAACTGTGTCATTGCTTTGCAAATATTTAAGTCTACGTGATAAGGCCTACCTATTTTGATTAATTTAACAAACTGGTGCAAAACAGACCTCAACAATATTGTTAATGTGACTTTATTTATAGAGGTTTTTGCAGGTGCCAGCAAAATGCAAATATTCAATTATTTTTATGTACAGTCACTTTGAAAAATTATTAAACCATTTCAGTTTAGGAATTTTGAAACTAGATTCAGAAATGCATGCAATACTGTTTAGTGTAAAAAAATAATTGGAAATTGTCAGTTATGATTACGATACTTTTTGATTATTTAAATATCCTTATTTGTTACAATAAAGTTAACAACAGGTTAACAGTTAAAATTAATTGTGTTTCGGAAACTGGCTGTTTGTCGTCGTCTATTTAAATAACTTTGTTTGTTACAGTAAAGTTAACATAGGGTCTTCTTACAGCCAGTTTCCGAAACGAAAATTAATAAACATTATAAAGCGCTAAATTGTAGATTAAAATTGATTGGCGTTTCGGAAACAGGACATTTGTAGTCAAATATACTCAATATCTTATACCAATATAATAATTTTGTCATCAACATATTTGTGTTTTGGAGTTTGAATGTTTTTTCTTTGGTTAAGCAACAGACAAACAGACAAACTTTCGCATTTATAATGTACCTATGATTAATGACCACCACCTTCTTAATATTCCAGGTCTTCTCACAGCATTAAACTGCTATAATGTAAAGTGGGTCACTCGAATACAAGACTCATTCACTGCAGCCAAAGTTTTGGCTTTGCTGGTCACCTTCTTCGCCAGTGTGTGGTACCTGTTCTCGGAAAATACCAGCAACTTGGAGTCCATGATGACTGGAACGAAAACCGGATTCGGTGACATTGCCATTGCTTTTTACAATGGACTCTTTTCGTTTTCTGGATGGAACTATTTGAATTTCGTGACAGAAGAACTTAAGAATCCATACAAGTATGTTTAATTTCATGTTTTTTCGTGTTTAAAGTAGTCTTAAAAATATTCTCGTTGATTTATGACAATAAAGCTGTTGTGTTAAATTAAACGCAATCAAATTAATTTTAAATTTAAAAAAAAAAATTTTATAAACGGATTTCAAAAAAAGTTGGTGATTCGACTCCTTTACATTTATTTATGTTCCTATGTTAATCTATTTCTGTTACATTTCTCAACCTTTTAAAAAAATTTTGAAAGAGTGTACTTTAAAGTTGGTCCCATTACCGTGAACTTTGGATCAGATGATGGATTTTCAGGGGAATCGAGGAAAATACTTAATTTGTGTATAAATGATTTACTTACTGAAATCAGTCAGTTTTTTGCACTTTTACTGCGCTTAAGTTGTTACTTGGGCTGTGCAATGGTCAATAATGTTATTATAGAAATAATTTAAACAAGCAATCCTATAGTTTTAGTCGTTGATCACCAAATTATACGGCCAAAACATGAACTACAAAATAACTTATCTAGTTGAGCGATATCATTGTATTTGATTCTTTTTATTGTCGTCAACAGTAATATGCGTTAGAAAGGGTAGTATCCAAACAACTATCGACAGTAATTATTAATTATTATAGATAAGTGTTTTAATGGTTTTTATTTAAAAAAGTTACAAAATGTTTAAAGTGTCTGCAAGTTTATAATATATGTCATATGTGTTTCTCAAGTAAGTGAGTACAATGTATTCTTTTTGAGAAAATAAAAATCTTAAACCCTAATAGTAAATCAACTCCAACACTCGAAAATAGCTACAATTTCAGGCTCCGGAGGAACTGGTGCTCAATAAAACGATGTGACTATAACGTTTACAGATCTATTGGCAAAGTTTGACTTCTACCATCAAAATAGCCATGTGCTTGTTCTATATCTTAAGTTATGAGTATTAAACCTACCAATGCCCTAAGCCATAAAAAATATTTTAGGGATTATTGTTACAAAATTCAATCCCAATCGTTCAGAATTCAAACTCGATATTCTAAGTTTTAACCTTTAAGACAAAATGTGATAATGGTAGTGTATAGTGCTATGTAGCAACTTGTCCAGCTTACCTATTTCTGCCGCTTTAATAACTATGCCGTGTTCCAGCTCTAAGGATAAGGTAGCAGATAGACTTGCACAATAGGCCTTAAATCCTGGCCACAGGGTAGCGGCACACCTGTAACATCTATGTTGTCTCTAGGCCACTGTTATCTCTTATTATCAGAGAGCCGTATGCTTGTTCGCTGATCCCTCACAAAAAATAATAATCCTGGACAGATTATACAATTGCTTAATGATATCGGAAGGCAAACAAGCAGACGCTACCTTGCCTTCCGAATTGGAACTCGTCAACGGTAAGCACTGATGTTATGGCGGCAGGAATAGGTAAGGCGGTGGTTCCAATCCGGGCGAGTCGCTGCGAAACTCTACCACCTAGTCAGAAGTCACGGTGCTAGTGACGGTAAGTCTATGCCCAACTTTTACGAGCTGCCTGGCAGGATAGCAGACAGTCTATTGTGCGAAGGAGCCCAGACTAGCACGGGAAAATTGAACCTAATCCTAAAAGAAAGCCAACTATTTGCTTGTGCGTTAGCAACCTAGGTAGCCTAAACCTAAATAGACACCAGAATAAATTAAGCAAATACACTCAAATCCAGAAATGCAGACATCTAAATGTCAGCCTATCGGTAATCAAATCCGAGCCTCGCGGTTATTAAAGAAATAATTCTTAGAAGGCTAATTTTTAGCCTCTCCGTAATAAATGCTGTGAATGAGCCCTGCTTAACACAGCTTACTGTACATTTCAGGAACCTGCCCCGAGCGATTTGCATCTCCATGCCAGTGGTGACACTGGTATACGTGCTCACCAACATCGCGTTTTTCGCAGTTCTCACAACCACGGAAATAAACGCATCAAACGCAGTTGCAGTGACGTTCAGTGAGAAGATATTAGGTGTGATGTCTTGGATTATGCCCCTTTTTGTGGCTTTGTGTACCTTTGGCTCATTGAACGGAGCTATCTATACATCATCGAGGTTATTCTTCGTTGGAGCAAGGAATGGACACTTACCATTAGCGATATCTCTCATCGATGTAAGGCGACTAACTCCAGTGCCATCTCTTATATTCATGGTAAGTTACCTTTTAAGTAAATCGAAAATAAAGGAGTTTCGCAATTCGACTGTTTTTTTATACAAGAGGAGGCAAACGAGCAAGTGGATCACCTGATGGAAAGTGTGTTTTTTTTGTATGTTTGTTACGCGTTTATTCGGCCAATTGTGAACCGATTTTGTTTAATTTTTGTAACTCAAAACTAAAAGTACGATTTTGACAAAATTTATGGACCTAGGGCTTTTTCGAAATCCCCTATCTTCTGATAAAATAGTGATCAAATTTTATAAGGTAACACTTATAAAATAATCGAAGTCGGTTTTTGTAGTTTTACTGCGCTTAATTATTATTGGTTTCATAATCTACGCAATTGTGGTTATTATTTCAATTATATTATTTTCTTATTACTGTATATTATTATATTCTTTATGCACTATGTAAATGACCGCGCAACGAAAAATGCAACCTTGGACTCTGTACATGATAGACATGCATAAGTATTTGGAATTTTGTTTCGGAAATTTCATGAATATTTAAAAAAATGTATTTTTTATTGATTTTAGTATTATTTCATTAATACTATCTAATGCAACTCGATTTTTATTCAATATCAAATAAATTAGCCAAATAATAATTAAATTAAAATCAATTATGAAATAAATTAATTATCAACTCTCAACACGCAGCTTAATGCATATACTTTGTTCGATACACAAGTTGGGCTAAAAAACTGATAAATATTTGTTAAACAACTTGTTTCCGTCAAAAACTGTAAATGGAATTTTAAAGTATGATATATATCTAAACTACCACAGAAGTCTTCATTACGGTCTCAAATATAGCCTGTATATTATTTACCCTGTATTTAATGAATAAAGCATCGGTCTTTCCTTGGTGGTTAGAGACAACCGCGACCAAGATGTATGTTTTATTGTACAACTCTACCAGCTACCATACTCTCCGGGCTGGAACATGACAGTCATTACAGTGGCAAGAATATGTAAAGCGGCGAATTCCTACCCGGGAAAGCTTCTGCACATCACTTTACCACCAGTGGTCTTTTTAGTAATGACACATTTTACCTATGCTCTACTCTTAATGAATTGCCTAGTTGTTACATACCCAATAAACTTAAATGAACTATTAATATTCCCCTAATCACCAACAAGAAAAGAATTACTCTTACTACCAAGGAACCAACCCATAAAAAACTTCATCATTAAAATTTTCTCGGGTGTATCCTTAGCAATCTAACCGATGTTATGTTAAGTATAATACTACAAAATGTTATGTTAAGTATAATAGAGGATATTACCATCAGATTGCATAGTAGTTACTGATATTGCCTTTCACTCATGACTCAGTAATACCACGGCAATCTTGAGAAGCTAAAGAACGTAACGGATAATAGTTCTATATTGTATATTACTAGCAATGCTTATTTCCTACGTGTGTTTTGTATCAAAATTCAATATCTAGATTTTCCCTTCTTTATTTATTTAACACTTTATTGCACACAAAAATTAAAATACACAAAATACACGAGAAGTTAAAAATGCACAAAAGGCGAGCTTATCTCTAACTAAAGAATTTTTTTCCAGCCAACCCAAAAAAAATTAAGCTGTGAAAATAAAATGGAAGGCATCGTGTACAAAACAATTAACTATAGCTATACTTAGAACGAATAAATAAAAATATACTAAAAAAAAAGTGTTTGCTTCTATCACTCTAATCACAGACTCTAATTGTTAATAGCAGTACATAGTAGGTACATATTACTTTATAATTTGTGGTCAATAGTTACAATTGTTTTTTTTTATTATTTATTTTTTATTAGTTAGTAGTTAAATTGCCCCTTTCTGGGACCGGCTACGGCGACTTTTAGGCCATTCTGCCATGTCTTCGGTATTATTTAATTCTTAGACAGTCACTACTTACAAAGTCATGTCAGGGTCATGAGTAAAGCGGTGGTCTCGTTACTCAAGCAAGTGAGATTTGGCGGCAAGCAAGCAAGCAAGCGAGGAAATACACGATATACTAACTTCTTCATAAGTATTTCACGTGAGAACTTTATCTGAACAAAACCAAACTAGTTCCTACTAAATTGACTAATTTTACTTATAATTTACATGAAATTCAATAATTACGAAAAAATACGACCATCTTCCTTCACGATAGAGCCAAAACTTTTTTTTTACTTCTCCAATCAATGCAAGACATTTGAGTGAGAAAATCTTCCTCAAGACTTTGATATGTGTATGCGCTACTACAATGCTAGAAGTATCACAAACCCTTCATAACTGATTAGTCTGAATTTGAGTTTTGTACATTAACTGCTGGTTTTTATGTTTTTCTTTTTGCGTCAGTTGAAATATATTTACGAATCTCAAAAGTCTCCTCCAGGAGTCCGACGCCAGGTTAGAAATTATGGCATTAACTCTGTAAATCGTCGACCAATACCTCCTAACTGACAATTTTGTCCAAAATTACTTTTTATTGCAATAGATATAAAACTCATATTCGCATAGATAGAATTCACTCCTATCTAAAACTTCTTTACTAATAAGCTTCCTGAGTTATGTGAAAATATCTACTAAGTCAAAGAATTCATTCGTTCGTTAGTATTTTATGGAAATATCTCCTAAGTTTTTTTTGAATGACTAATTTGTTGCTAATCTTACGATTTTTTACAACTTTACCGAACTTTAATCTCCTAAGTGTAAATTTAGATTCTTAACACTTAGGAGGTATTGGCACTTCATCGACGAAATGTCATCGATATACTAGTGCACTCTCTCATTATTCATTTGTCTTATTCAGTCCTTTGTCATCATTCTAGTATCCTGTATGGGTATATTATTGTACTCTTTGATTCTAGTCTTTTACTATCAACTGAGTAATGTAAGCTACACGTTTTTTTTTTAATAAATTTAAAATTTTAATAAATTAACGAATTTTTAACCAGTAACATTTCTGCCTGTGCTTAGTATGGTATTTTTATATGTATAATATTAACAGTCAAACAATTCAGTAAGGCTAATTGCCTGATACAAGAAATACTTAAAACTTTCAGGTACACGTTTGTCGCACCGATCCAGACTTGTTTTTAGAATGCTTAACGTGCTGACGATTTAACAAACTTTATGAATCTGAGACTGTTCAAACAAATTTCACTTATTTACGATGCTGAGGCACTTCCAAAAACTTCACTTATAATTTTGCAAATATTTATGATACTTTTGTATTTTTCAGTGCCTGGTGACTTCGGCGTTGATATTATTAGGAAACGTGGAGTCACTCATCGTCTACACCACATCAGTCGAATCAATATTCATCCTTTGTTCAGTTTCTGGACTATTGTGGATGCGGTACAGTCGTCCCCAACTGATGCGACCGATCAAAGTCAACCTATTAATACCAATTGCATTCTTGCTTATCTGTATTTTCCTCGTTGTGTGTTCCTGTTTTACATACCCGCGTGAGGTAGGCTATGGTGTGTTATTTATCATTTTGGGTATACCATTTTACTGTGTATTTATTATGTGGAAAAACAAACCGATGTGGTTTGAAAATCTATGTAACTCCTTTAATCTTCTATGTGCAAAAGCATTCTTGTGTTTACCTGAAGACTCTAAGGAATTATGATCTGGGACTTGATCTGACTTGCTGTAACATTGTCGCATTTTATTAGCAATGGACTGCATTTATTGATTAATAAGCCTAATGTGACGAAAGTCACATAAAATACCCCCCTAAATTGGTAGACGAGCGATCTTATTGTTTGAAAAGGCAATTTTGTTGAATTATAATAGGGGTTCAAGATGTTTGTAAATATTAGTATCCGCCTGCACTGTAGATTTAACCCAAATTTAATAAAAATCGAATGATAGAAACAAAGTATGCTTCAAGGTTACTTTTGAAAGAAGGCGTATTTACAACCATCTAGAACATCTTTAATGTAGACACAAAAAAAACAAAAAAGTGCCTGTATTTATCACATTACTAGATATTGCCAGCGGCTACACCTGTTTATTAAAGTTATTTGACTTTCCGGGAATCCGTTTAGATATCGTATCGTTTAGATATAAAAAATAGCCTATGTCACTCTCTAGTCTAGCTTTCTAACTATCTCCACGCAACATTCCGAAACCTCGCTCCGTTGCGACGTGAAAGAAGAAATAACTAACAAACACACCTTTGCATTTAAATGTTAGCAGGTTTGAACCGAAAAATTTATTTAATAATAAGTTCTAGTAAGTAGCTGCAACAATGCATAAAACACAACTTATTCTAAGAAGAATAATTTAAACATTGATTGGTTTGAATTAATAAAAAATAAGGAATTCGGAATTTACGGAATTCAGTTTCGAAAGTGACGTTTGCTATTTTTGATTGAAAATTTTACCTGGAAAGTAGACGTGATAATAATAATAATAATAGCGGGGCGTTTTTCAGGGTGACAGCTTGAGTCCATTGTGGTTTTGTCTGGCTTTAAATCCTTTGAGTACATTACTAAGGGATTTAAAGCTAGGTTATCGGTTGCGTAGAGGGGGTGAGACTATTTGTCATATTTTGTACATGGATGATCTCAAGTTGTTTGCATCAAATAAACCAGACTTGTTGTCACTAATTGATGTAACACATACATTTAGTAGTGACATTAGGATGGAGTTTGGCGTAGATAAATGTGCGGTTGTACATGTGCAGAAGGGAAAGGTTGTACATAATGACTATTTACAACTTTCAGAGACAATATCTCTCAGTTCTGTCTCCGAAACCGAAACTTGGTATGCCAGAGGGTCTAGGTATACTTGATCGGGACGTTAAACAGCGGATGTGATAGAACGTTTCTTTGGTCGCTTGACAAAAGTGTTGAAAAGCCTTTTGTCAGGGGGTAATAAAGTACGCGTTTTCAACAGCTGGGTGATGCCTGTTTTGGTTTACACCTTTGGCATATTAAGATGGACTCAGACAGAACTAGATAGCCTGGACCGAAGAGTCCGTAAACTATTGACAACATATCGCATGCATCATCCACGCTCATCTATGATGAGATTGTATATTCCTCGGAAATCTGGAGGTCGTGGCTTCCTTAATGCTAAAAACCTCCATAACCGTGAAATATACAATCTTAGAGAATACTTCTTACATGTTGAGTGTGAAATGCATCGTGATGTAGTGTCAGTGGATAATGGACTGACTCCGCTCTTCTTAGGTAAAGAGAACTGGCATAAACCAGTGGTACTTAGCATTCAGGATCGCTTGGACGTATGGAAGAGTAAACAACTACATGGTCGATTTTATCAGGTTCTTTATGGACCTGATATCGATACACTAGCGTCCGTGTCTTGGTTACGATTCGGTGACCTATTTGGTGAAACCGAAGGTTTTGCTTGTGCAATTGCAGACGAGGTTGTCAAGACGAATAACTATCGGAAATACATCAAGAGGGATGGCACAGTTGACAAATGTCGAGCGTGCCATTGTCCTGGTGAGTCTATTAGGCATATTATTTCCGGTTGTTCTCATCTTGCCAACGGCGAGTACTTGCACAGACATAACCAAGTAGCCAAGATTATCCACCAGCAGCTTGCTCTTCGATATGGACTTGTTGGTTTTGAATTACCTTATTACAAGTATACACCGGAGCCAGTTCTTGAGAATAGCCATGCGAAGCTCTACTGGGACCGATCTATCATCACGGACAGGACTATTGTCGCCAATAAACCTGATATCGTGCTGGTAGATCGGTTGGAGCGCCGGGCTTTTCTTGTTGATATCACTGTTCCGTGTGACATTAACCTCGTGAAAGCTGAAAAGGAAAAGTTGACAAAATACATAGACTTAGCTCACGAGGTTACTGACATATGGGATGTTGACTCAACAATAATTGTCCCGATAGTCGTATCAGTGAACGGTCTAATAGCGAAGAGTCTCGACCAACATTTTTAGAGACTCGCACTGCAACCCTGGGTTAAGGGCCGAATTCAGAAGGCAGCTATTTTGGGGACGGCACGCATGGTGCGGAGATTCCTCACTCTGTCGCCTTGACCACTGACGGTTTAGTTTTAAGTCCACCGTTTTTGGTAACCAGTTTTTTATGTTTATATTTATAATATTATTTTTTTATGTTAAATGTATAAACGTAGGAAATAAGAGATAGTGAAAATAAATGATAATAATAAAATAGCAAAAAAAATACAATCGTGGGAATGTCATTTTCAGTGTTCACTCTACAAAAACTAATAGCGGATTGATCATTAGGGGTATAATCTGACTGATGTTTCACGAAATAGTGGTTTAGATTTTGACTTCTGAACAGACAAGTTGGTGGCATTTGCACTACAACGTGTAAGCATCACGTCATTTATTTTTATTAAGGCCCCGGTACATTACATTCGGTATTTCGTTACGTAATTTTCCCTTACGGAATTTATGTATGTTATGTATCCGGTGCCATTTTGTTTCGAAACGGGATTCCGTAAGAAATTCCGAATGTATGTGGCGGCCCTTACTAATTATTTGTTTCTTGCAGTTTGATCTCACACTAATCATAACTCACCATAACTATTAGAGCATTTTCTCGCTTAAGGCCCGGTCTTTAAACCCTAAGCTAGATAGTAGGAAATATAATCCCTTTTAACAACTACGTATATAATTATGTATAATAGCAACAGCTACACAATGTATATGTTGTACTAAAATGAGTGTAACAGACTAAAATTAAGTATATTATTTCATAAATGACCATAACTCTCGATTGTTCTCAGACATTTATCTTCAATTTTTTCGTGCTTCGGTATACTTTTTGATAGCAATTCGTCAGCGAAAGAAGAAGGCGAATTCTGGTCCAGGTTTTTTTTTATTTGTGGAGACTGATGAAATTAATGTTGCAATCTTGCAACAACCTTTTTATAACAATTCGTCAGCGAAAGAAGAAGGCAACTGGTCAAATTCTGAACGTAGTGATTATATTCTCTTTGAAATGCTGAGGTAGGAGGTTTTTTAATTTTAATTGTGAAGATTAGCTCGAGGACTTACAAATATGTAATATCAAAAATAGTTATAACAAATTTCATTATTTTGCCTAGAGGAGATTGGGGTATAAATGAAACACATTCCACATTAATTATTGTTATTGCTCATTTCACATACTTTTTGTCTATTTGATGAAATTAACATAACGATAAGTATTCTGACGTATATTTTCGGATATCCCGTGCTAATATCTTGCAACAACTTTTATACTGTATAGTATGTGATTCACATTTGCTTTTAACGTTATTTATTGTACATTTGTGATAGATGAACAATTGGATCTGCTAAGTCAATTGTGAAAAATGAATTCCTATTAATAAGTTAGCATTGTAAGACATGAAATAATAAAGTTCAGATGTTAAGTAACTTAGTTGTACAATTTTTTTCCTTCCGTCGAGAATGCTTCTACTAAGGAGACAAATGCATTTTCAACAGGTCAAGCTACCTGCTAGCTAAGAGGCCAGTTAATGTTTATTTTGTGATTTTCTTGGATAACATTAAAATCATAAGTTTTTGTTCATCTAGGCCTAGAGGAGTAAAACGAACAGATACTGTACTACTGGTACAGGTTTGTATACTCACTCCTTAATCTTCCAGCCTTTTTTCAAATTATGTTGACTTATAGCGTGGGAAAGCAAATAATCAGACTTCTTCTGATAGAAAAAATATATATAGAGGCGATTAACACATTTTCTGAATTTCCTTATTCCTTAATTTAAGAGTCTATACCGTATAAAGAAACAGATGTGCCAGCTCCATGACTCATAATTATTTCTTAAGATGAAGAGAGCTGTGTGCTTGATTGATGTGTTATCCCATGAAAAAGTTACATTTACAAGATAGATTTAATAAAAAACTATTATGTATTAAAATAAGTCCACAAACCTACTTCTTACCAAGTTTTTAAGAAAGAATAAACTCATTTTGTCCTCCTCTGATTTTTAGTTATTATTACCATTCTAAACTACATACATGAATAAACCATATTGTAGTCATTCTTCTTATTAAGTCTTCTTGTATCTTCTCAATAGGTGTATATCACTGTTTACCAGGAGCGTTGCTAGCCGATGGCCAAAAGGGGGGCAAGTTAATACGGAGATGAGAAAAATGTAAATTGTAAGTTAAGTCGGGAGCCTCATGCCCTCGACTTTTTTGACCTGCCTTTTATTTCCTTTAGTAGCAAAGTAGCAGCGAAAGTACTAGAATAATTGATCGATTAAGCAAGTCAAGGTAAAAACATGTAAGACTATATATTTTTCAACTTTTTCAGAATCTCCAGGATGTAATATTTAGGTTACTACTAGGCTAAACATAAATTTGAAGTTTAGTTTGAAGTATTTTTAAAAATAATTGCAAAAAAATATTAATTTTTTGCATTTAGCTAAAGCTCCACTGCATAAAATTCCGTTTCAAGAGAACGAAACGAAATTTCGATACACAAATTCGGTTAGGAAAATTACTGATTATTATACGATTCATTATATTAGAGCCTGAAGCTTGTCACGTGCGAAAACCGTGCCACGAAAAATTCGAGAAAATGAGATGGAATACTTTACACAGTATTTTATTTTATTTAGGTTCTGTTTGCATACACACGATAAAAATATTATTATATTCACGCTCTCATCCCTAAAATATTAGATAGAGGAATTTTGTTTATTTCACATCAAGCAGACAATGGGTACTTGTGACGCGTCTATATATCTATATATATTAATATTTATACGTGATGCCAAAACTTTGGAGACCCTTTTACGAAAATTAGGAAGCAGGAGCATACAATTTGGTACACTTATAATTTATGTGTAGGAGAAGTGCAGAACGCTAATAGTTTTCAATAACAATGCTTTTATAGTACATTAAATCAATAAATAAAACATTACCCACACTACCATGCATTTGACACACACAAACAAATATATTGATGATAACGATAAAAGATCACAAATGGCGCATTAAAAAATTTGGAAACAAAGTAGTTGGTCTTGAGAAATGAAAATGGCATTATTATCAACAAGATATTAAAATTTATTATGGTCGAATTTCAACCAATTGGCGACGCCTAGTAATTCTAAAATCTTCCAGCGAATAGGAGCATTGCCTTCCACTGAGAAGATCCAGCAAAAGGAAAGCACATACATAGGCACCGATAAAAACTTTATAAATTAACTACGACAACTATTATTAGGTATTACAGTAAATATAAAATTATTAAGAACTAACAAATAAAAAAGCGCCTGAACTTACATTTAAAGCAAAGCAAAAGTTTTAAATATTGTTTGATAAGTTAAAGTTAGGAACTTTTTGGCATTTATTTATTACTATAATTCAATTGCGAGTTTACATTTTCACTGAACTGACACTTCTTTAGATCTTACTATTCTTTTCGCTTTTTATTATGTTATTTTTCTTCTTAAACAACAGCTCTGTTATCATAAACAATCCAAAAAGTGTTTCAAATCTCCTGTATCTTGAATTGAAATATTTTTTAAAACCCTTATCACAGAATTAAAAAAATTCAGGTGTCGAAAGCAAAAGATTCTTCAGAATACCTAGTAAATCGAAAAACATATTCAAATCTAATATATGACATAAAATCGAGATTGGAGAGTAGGTCAAGTCAAAAGTACAAGTCAGAGTTGCAGTTATAAAACGTAAAATATGTATTTCCTTGATATAGGTACAATAGGTACCTGTCGTAGAATGAATTATATTGATAATGACTGGAGTAACTACGTGTCTATTATGTTAAATATTATATTTCTACCAGCGTTACAGTCTACTGAACATATAACCTTCCAAATAAGTTTTTAGAAGCATGTTTCGTTCCCATAAAGAAATATAGTTCAAAGTTTAGTTGAATGGTGCTAGTCAAAGACTTCTTATTTAAGAAAAAAAATCATCTTTTCTGGTTTACACAAAAATGGAAAATAATAATAATTAGTCATGGAATCATTTATTTTTGTACTATCTGTCCTGGCGAACTTTGTTCCACCCGTTCAGTTTGTATGGGAAAAATAAAATATTGTTTTTACCAATTTCCCTGCAATTTTCCAGTTTTTTTTTCTATAAGAACTTGGTCCTGGCAATAACTAACACAATACAAAAAGAATTACCCGCCCCGGTCCAGTCCTTCAGAAGTTATGCGTTTACCAACACATTTAGAGACATTTTTTTTGTATTATAGATATAGGTAAATCAAAATTTATATGTTAAACTAGCTATTTCGGCGATCTTCATTTCACCCGTTTAGTTTGTATAGGAAAAAATACTCGTATGAAAATGTTTTTTTTTCAGTCGAGTCAGGACAGCGACGCACCTGTAATATCCATGGTACCCACCCCTGGCCTTTAGAAGGCCACGGTTGTCACTTACCATAAGAAGGGCCGTATGCCTGTTCGCTGACCTCTAACATAAAAAAATTGCTAAAATTGCGAGATTTTTATATTTTAACGTAAACATCGCCAGATATGGCCAAAATATGAGTAACTTGACAGCACTGCTGCAATTTTCGAAAACTTGGTGTGATTCGAACAAAATCCATGAAACAGTTACGTTTAAAACGGTTTTTTGGCTACGCGATTGCGACCTCACTGTTCCATTAATTTGTTTGGAGTCAGTGGAATTTCGACACGGGATTCCGTAAAGAGATTCCGCATATATGTGGTGGACCTTATAGAATAACAATATCAAGAAAAAAATCATTAGACTGCTCTCCGGGAGTGCACTTTGTTTAATTTACGTAGGTATTTTAAACACATATCTATGAATTTTACGATTACACAGACAGTTGAGTAAACACCACTCAGCAGTTACCATTTATGGATGCTTGTAACACGTAACACAAAAAAACGTACATTTGCACTACACGTATTTGTGTTACGAAATTTCGTTTTGAAAAGTAAATCATCTACATATCTATGGACCTATCACACACGATCAGAATTTTTCCGCACGGAATTTGAGTGGATTTGTATGGGGTGCCATTTAGTTTCGAATCTTCGAAACGTGATTCCGTAAAGAACCTACCCGAAACAGTGTCAGAAATAGAGACTCCTACGCTCGACTTCAGTCGACTCCCTCTCCGTCTTACGAATTTTCGACCAGACCACGTGTACTAATTCTTAACGGGAGTTTAACATATTTTAAAGGATAAGATAGCCGATTATACTTACCTTACGTAAGAAGCTTAATTTCCCATACAAATGTTGTTAACGCACCATTGCCATCTGTGCTATTGATAGTCAAAGTTTATTTCTCATCCCTTATCAGAAAATCCGTCTATTTACCTACCAACTACAAAAAATACTACAAGAAGGAGCTTTCTTGGAATTGTTTTTAGCACGATTATTTTGTATAATGAGCTGTGTGTCTACTTTCTCCTAGATGGTTTTACCGACCGCCAGAACCACCAGACAAATTAGCACTAATTGCAGTGATATTGTACACAAGAATACTGGTGTCGTTTCTACGAGGGCCAAACTGAAAGTTTTTAGAACTGGCAACTTAAAAGCATTATATTAAAAAAATAACTTTAAATTTTGAAAATAGAACTCTTTGCCAATAATATTGAGTATACATTTCATTCATTTGTCATTTGTTTTACGATTTGGCGGCAAATTGTAAA
>NJDC01000912.1:64975-102408 GCA_002245475.1 Calephelis virginiensis
GCAAATGGGCTACTGGTCAATCTGGGGAGAAACATCCCGTTGGCCATTTGCTACTGGCTTGATCACGCAATCAATAAAAAAAAACGTACGAACAGTCGTAGACCTCGGCATATCTTATGAATAAATGAATGAGTAAATGTGTTTTTTTGGACAAGTTACACAAATTGAATCTAACCCCAAAGTAACCAAATTCTATGCTTGTGTTAAGGGTGTTAGTCAGCAATACTCATACATAGAAATACTTAAACAGATACCAGAATAAATTTAATAAATACCCAGACCTGTGTGTGTGTAAATGTGTGAATTAATGAATTAACACAATTTATAATGCACCAATTTACAAAAAAATAGTCACTCTGTCACTTATAATATTTATACTTACATAAGGTACACAAAGGCGGGCTTATTGCTTTGAAGCGATCTCTGCCAGACAACCTTATGATGAAGGAGACAATATATGTATTTAAAAAACAAATAACGGGGCTTCATAAAAGAAATTTAAGTAAACTACGTAATACTAACGTAATAAATACATTGTTTTATTTTATGTAATACCTATTTGAGATACAAAATACATTAAATATTTAAATATACATACATATAATTAATATGCACTAAATACAAAGCAAATAAACTAAATTAATATATTAATAATAACAATATTATCAATAAAAAAAACATTTAAAAAAGTAGAGTGCGCAATCTAAAAACGAATGAGAAAAAAGAACTTCAGGTTAATGATAATATGATAAGCTCTATAATATTTGCTGAGAGTTGAGATAACACATTTTTTAATAAATTCTTACACGACCCGAAAGATAATAAAGCCCCAATATACTGCATTCATCAATAAGTTTTTCAAAAATTTATTTGTAGTACAGATGAAGCACACACACAATTCCTACTTCTATGGATAGGTAGGTCTAGGTCTAGGTATGGATATCTACGGATACTCCGTAGAGAAGTAGAAGATAGCGAACAAGCACACAGCTTTCCAGGTGGTAAGGTAAAATATTTGATATTTTCATCGTCGGCGCTAGATAATACTTCTAAATATTCATATTTTTAAATAAAGAAACCTTCTCCAGCTCTAGCCCTAATGATGCTGTGTAAATGAAACTAGTAGGCTATTAACAAAATAATAAATTACAAGTGATACGTAAGACTGTACAAGTGTTTCTTTATTTATAAATATGAAAAGGTGCCACTGTCTTGTGGCCGAGGTGGTAGGCCAATTGTCTTCATGTATAAGTCACATAATAAAGCAACGCTTTCGAAATAATGATACCAGTTTAGGGATATTCTCTCAAATTTATGAGAAATAGTACTTAACCTAAACAGGGTGACCACGGAATTCCATTTCTCTAAAACTAAGCTAATATTTTAAAGATTTAAGTTAGTTTAGCTTTAGCGGTGATACAACAAAATCGGCACTAATTAAACACATTATCCATTTTCATACAAATATTATATTTGCAAAAGTCTGTCCATTTTGCTGCTCGTCTGTGATGATTTTACTTCTACACTGCTGGATCGTTTTCGATGAAATTTAATATGCATAGAGCTAAAGACCCGAGTTTAAACATTCTCCGAACATTTTCAAAAATCCTCCAAAGGACAGTTAAATGTATGAAATAAATATGTGTACTTAGATTTAATTGTTAACTGAAAGAGTTTTAAATTTAAATTTAATCATAAAAAAAAGTTTGAAAGAAATGTTTTAAGTTTAAGTTAAGTTTGATGTTTATAAATGTAGTTAGATATATTAGTATAAAGTAATACTAGTTAATAATAAAGTAATACAAATAATTAGTATAAAGTAAGGTAGGATATGTCTTGAAGATGCTATAAGTAACGTAAGCAGTATGCCTATAAAAATAAAATGCTGAGAAAAACAAATGATTTTTCCCACTTACTAGCAGACCCGATAAACTTCGTACCACCTGGTATTGACAGCTAATCACAATGTTGTATGGGAATAATTAGTGTTGCGTTTCCTATTTTCCTTGCAATTTTCATAGTATTTCTCAAAATAAGAAAGCTCCTTGTGCCTAAACAAAAATGTATAAACTCTAACTTTCACTCCCACGATCTTTATACATGGAGTTTATCTACTGTGCCATTCCATTATAAAGTGCCATGTCATTTATAAAAGGAATTATTTAATTATGTACACAATGTTTTAATGTTAATACAACAAATAGTTTTATTCTTATTACAATTTGAATTATAAATTACAAACAATTTTAAAATGTAAATAAATTTAATCCTGTCAAACGTCGAACCGTTTCTTCTCCCGTCTAACAAACTCCCGGGCAGCCAGTACTATAACCTATCGTCCTCGTAGTACCATCGTTTCCAAACATAGCCCGCTTTCTGAAATTATAATAAGTTATTATTATTATTACTACAAACATTATGTTATTTATGCTTGTCTGCAAGAAAATCTTTAACACTATAATATGTTTTCTCTAACAACAAGTCAAATACCTTCTTTTGAAATCTTTTAAATGGCATTGATTTAAGATACATTTGTGAACAATATATTAGAATTGGCTATTATATGGCTATTTTTTCTGGTTTTACGATACGGATAATTTTTCACAAACACTACCTTTTTAAGCTTTGTGTACGATAATTACGACTGGCCTAAATCCAACCCTGGTCGCGACTTTTTCCAGTTACAGCACGACCATCAATCTGTATTGAGCTAAACTTTACTTCGTGGTCTAAATAAATAAGAGTTTTAGGCCCAATCACCTTTGCGAAAACATGAAACATTACACTGTTATTTTACTTTCTACTGAAACATAATATCACATGGTCCATTCGTTTTAGATCATAAAGTATCTTCACGCCCATATCCTCGAAGAGGTAGGCAGAGGCACAACCAGGGCACTCACGACTAGCCGAAGATACTAAGTCCCACAATGTGATAGGTAGCAAGCCTAGCGCCAACCGGGCACATATCCTATCCCGAGCAACATTTTTTTTTGTTAGAAAATTTGGAAAACCCAATTTTCTTTTTGTTGCCCGACCCGGAATTCGAACCCGGGACCTTATGCAGTCAAGTCCAACAACCGAACCGCTAGACCACAGAGGCGATTTAAATCATACACTGCGATAAACGCAGATAATAAACATAAAGGCCGATAAGATTTTTTCAGTCATTCAATTTGTATGTGGGACATCACTAGACTTGTCTGTGGACGTGTCCGCCAGACCTCGCTACTATAAGTCTATGTAATGTGTATGCTAGTTAAGGACCATCGCAGGTAGTCTGGCCTATAGTAACGAGATCTGGCGGGCATTTCCGTCTAGTCACTAGACTAGATTAGACTAGACTCTTGCTGCCTTATTAATAAACACGGAGTAAAGTACTTCAATGTTTAACCTGGTATTATAGTCTGTATTACAATGCAATACAGACTATAATATCAGCTAAATCTTACACCTACCCTACACCACATTTATTAATAAGACGGTAGTGGTTTCCCGCGTAAAATACAAATTGTACTTAAAGTAATGTCTCAATATATAAGCTTGATACCTCATGAAATTTCGTATTGCTCATGAAAAAGATAAGAGTACAACCGTTTTTACTACAAGCATAAAAATGGGTTCATAATAACATTTTTACCATTTTTTTTCTGTCTGTCGGTCTTTTTGTTCCGTTCACTTAAACGTCTAGACGGATTTTGATGGGACTTGCACTGTCAGGCAACTTTTAAAATTTGGAGATCAACCGCACTGCTCGACGATTCCCGACGGGGACAGGAATTTGTGTGAGAAACATCTACATGTATATAATTTTGGGTGTTTTTGTATTATTCCATTAAGTATGTATTTGAGTTCATCAGAAGCTTAAAATTTTGGGAATAGGTTCAAATTGTGTAATTTTAGTTAGGGAAATTTATTGTTATATTTATTAATAGATTAGATAGATTTTATCCGTGGCTTCGTGCGCATTTCAGTCATGAAAAAAGTATCCTATGCTACTTTTAACAATTAAAAGAATGTGATGATTGGTTCATGGTGATTGGATAAGTAGTTTTCGCGTGAAATTGAATAAATTTGTATGTTATTATACGTGTAAGCCTCTTGCAGCACATTGTCTAATAGACAATGTGCTGCAAAAGTCTGCATCAAAATCCCTTGCGTATTTTATAGATATGTGCATACTACATAGGGACAGACAGCGGAAAGGGACTTTGTTTTATGTGATGTAGTGATTAATTAGTAGCTTCTCTACTTGCTATGTTGTATTATGAGCATTAGTGGCAGCGTGCTTAAAATTCTGAAGTAAATTTTATTAGACAAAAATATTCTTGTGAGATTTACTCCCAAAAACCTCGGATAGATTGGATGCCACTCGAAGTTGTGAATAACTCATCCAATTCTACTCTATATTATCTATGGTCCAAATATTCCGACTGTCCGTACGTAGTGTTAAGGATAGCGCTCATTAGGCCGGTACGGACGCATAACATCGCAATAATCCACCTAGGTCGCTTCAAGCATACCTTTTGTGCGGAGCAACGCCGACTGTGCCGGGGCGCACCAGCGCGGATGTTTTCGTGTCGGATTTTAGCGAGGCACTCCCCCGGATTTCCGAAGATCACGATATTATTATTGTGAATAGAGCGTTTTCAACGCTAAATTTTCGTATGACAACTACAGCTAGAGGCACAAATTTCCATACTTGACGATTTTACCGTCGAGTCGCCTCTATATTTACACTTTGAGCGTTAAACCAGCTTTGCAATGCTATGCCCCGACCCGACACGTTCCGCCCCGTCAACAGTGGGCGCTATCCTTTACTATCCTATACTCTGAGGTCATGTCATTCCGCCACTGAATGCTTGCTACAGCTGAAAAGTTAGTTACCTAAATCTTGGGCAAATATTTTGGTAACATACTAGATTCTGGCAAGGAAATGTATGAATGGTGGTACTCATTGCAACAAATGTTTGTCCATGTAAACAAAAGAATGAGGAAGCAAATAATCATATCGTAGAATTGTGAGAAGTATTTACAATGTTTCTAGGTACCTAGGTAAACATCTTGAGAACAATATATTTTTTATTTATTGAGAGTTTTTCTACATAATTTACGTAAACTAAATTTGTTTAGTTTACGTAAATTACTGTTTGCAGTACAACATTTTGTGATAACAATATCTACAAACATTTTCGTGAAACCTTGAAATTAAATCACTCGTTGTGTGTCGGAACGCAGTAATTATTTGTCATAAGAATGCAGTGGATAAAAGTTGATCTAACCCCGAAACCCGAAAAATCCAAGCCCCAAATTCTGTTTTGTCTTTTACCGATTGATAACTGGTGTCGCGAAATGGTTATTTGAGATTAGGAAAAAGAAAGAAGTCGGCTGGAGCAATATCTGACGAATATATTGGTTGCTCAATGATATTTGGTCAAAAACTCGTTAACAATAATGGCCTTGAGCAAAGGCGCATTATCATGGTGCAAAATCTTTTTGGAAAAAAATTTGCTTACATAAAATAATAAGGCGTTTGTACGAGTTTTGTGTCTATGAACATTTCAATTGATTGAAATAATTAAACTACTTCTTTCTTTAGGTTTTGGCCTTCACGTTAGTATTTAGCCATTAGTCAAGTAGAAATTTACATAAAATTTTATATCAATTTCAATTATTTTAATTAGTCATCAGTCATAAGTCGTCAGGAAGTCATGTCAGGCTCTTGGGTCAGCCTTTTTACACAAGCTCATGAATGAGATTTGGCGGCAACGAGGAAATACACGATACGCTAATTTCTTAATGATTATTTCATTTTGCACTTTCACTGAACAAAATTGTACAAAATGCCACCAAAATTGACTAATTTCACTCAATATCAACACGAAATTCAATAATTATGAAAAAACTTCGACCATCTTTTCTCTCGATGGCGCCAAAACTCATTAAACTACTTTCTAATAATATTTTTCTACACAAATATTGCCAAAAAAATTGGTACAGTGATTTTCCCCAAAATTAAATATCATTAGAGTTTCGACTTTGTACTTGTCGGAGGTACAACATTTTCAAATTTAATCGATCAGTAATTATCACGGTGGCTTTGGTGCACATCACAACATGATGTACGATTACTTAATGTATACCTACTTAGCTAATTCATATTTTTAAAGAAAGAAACACTTGTACTGTTTTACTTATCCCTTATAATTTATTACTTTGTAATTCCTACCGGTTTCGCTTATACAGCATCATCAGGGCTTTTTTTTAGCCGTAGCTGTAGTAGTTTCTTTCTTTAAAAATATGAATATTTGGAAGTTTTACCAAGCGCCGACGATGGAAAATATCAAATATACTTAGCTAATGACTTCCACCGTGGTTTTGTCTCTGTGCTAAATTGTACAAAATCTTTATACTGGCGAATACAATACTGGCGAATTATTAACATTTAGTAATAGTAAACAATAAATAATTTCGTCGGATTTGTTGAACTAAATGTTAATAATCCACTGTACTGTACATACACACAGTACTGTCTTCAAAAGTCCCTGAAATGACATACGATTCCAATTTCCAATTCGCATGCTATCGAGGTTCAAAAGTAACCCTACCGAATTCGGCAATCGCAAGCGCGGCACATGATCTGGCAGGAAGGACAGATAAAGCTACAAGTCGCAGCACAAACTAGTTAAAATTAATATCTATTACTTTAAACAGATAATTCCAATCTCTTAAACGCAGCTTACAAAACATGAGGTAGCACAGGTACGCTGATGAATATAGGCTATCTATAGGCCTAATTATGGTTTCATTTCATAAATATTTTATCTAAATTTGATATCAATGAATGAATAGCCCGACTACAAAGTAAATACAACTTATCAGTAATGGTGTTAGCCGGCCTCGAAGAACGTCAAGTGAAAGTCTCAGACGTAGACATCGCTTCGACATTTAAAGACGCATATCGAATAAACATTGGACTTGCGAATTTGTCAATAAACAATTTGTGTACAACCGGACATTTGTTCGCGATTTGAAGACGGATAAGCCATTTGAATTTGCTCGGATATTGAGCGGCGCGCACCCGCCGCTAGCGCACCGCCAATCAGTGCCAGTGTTCACGATGTTGACGACCAGCCTCCTCGTACTCCTGGCAGCTAGCACGCTAGGCGTAAACCTCGATCTAGATATAGATCTAAACAACACATTACCAGCAGAACAATACTTCATTGACAAAATCTTTGACAAGTATGGAGATAAGGGCATCATCACATTCGAGGTAAATATGATGATTGTTTTTAAATATTTGACTTTCTATGATCTGTGTTTAACCTAGGTATTCCTTTTACGATAATGGTATTTTACATTCGACTGCGTTTAGAATAATTCAATTCTAATTTATGTTAAAATCCTACCTATCTTTTTTGTATTTTAAGTGCATCATCTCGGTGGACACTTTTTTATCTTTTTAATGTATCATCGCGCACGTTTTGCTGAATGTTGTTCCATACCATTTGGCTGTGAAAGAGATATCTTTGTGTGCAGCATCTATCACTTAATTTTGTGTATCTATCACTATCTATATGTTTTCGGTTTCGGTTTTTGTGATCAATAGTGATTGCAAGCAAACAGTACTTTAGGGTCATCTCTAAATTAAACTTATGATTATTTTCAATTTTAAGAAATTATTTCACTGCATTGTACTATTTTGGGTCATCCCTAGATTAAAGTTATGATAATTTTCAATTTGAAGAAATTAAATTTGATTGACTGACAAGTGGTAGTGGGTCCTCATTGATGGGATTTAAAAATCCTGTTTTTGAACGTTATTTGCTTTCCCGATTTAGAAAATTAACATTCCCAATAATTATGAACTGTTATAACTATTATTTCTGTTTTGAGTTTTTGCTCCAAATTTAGATTTTCACAGAGTTTTGATAGTTGTTTCACAAAGTTAATTTATTGGCTACTTACTTAATCACAAGTTATTATAGCCCTTTAATAATAGATATTATAATATTTATACATTTATATTATACATTTAATTAACACCTGAAGTAAAATTTGTTTTCATGATTATTGCCTGTTTTTTAAAAAAGACAGCCCGCTGAGTTTCTTGCCGGATCTTCTCAGTGTGTGGCCGCGTTCCGATCCGGTGGTAGTTCTAGTATTATATAGACTCGTCACAAGTGCCTCTTGTAAGGTGAATGTGAATAAAAATATATTCTATTCTATTCTAATATAATATAATACGTTAGCATCAACAGCATCAACGTTAAGGGCTGATTTTTTATGTTATCGTGTGATAAATATATCTTATTATAAGGAATCAAAATCCCTTTATCAGATAACACTGTAAATATTTTCATAAAATGTAATATATATTAAATATATATTAAAATATATATTAAAAATAACGCGGTGACGGAAAATGAGTTTCAAAAATATAATATGATGTTGATTTGGGTTATCGAGAAATATTTATCATAGATACCGGAATTACTCGGTGATAATTCAAAAATGGAACACCTGAGTTGAATCCAGCTTATACGACTACACATCATTAGTCTAAAATAAGTATTTTACCGACATTTAGGGCTATATTCGATAAATATAAAATCAAACGTAGGTAATACGTATCTATAAATTAAATGAAAAGAAAGAAAAACTATTTATTTGCGGAATATGAGTGTTACAAAGATGTTACAAAATTATTTAAGCGTTCCTACATATTCTACCAACTTGTGGTGTGCAAATATTTTAATATGTTTTTAATTATTTACTCACGATTTACTATTTACACACTGTTTTTTGTTTGTTTTGAGATTACATTATTTATTAATACACACAATTTTTAGAATGTAAATTAATTTAACCCTATCTACCGTAAACTACAAAGATTTTGTAGTTTTGAGATTTTGACCAAAAAAAACCTTAGTGTTTAACTATTCGGTGAAACGTGGGACTAAAAAAGACCACTATTTTTCCCATGCATTGATTTATTACCAAACAATTAATAGTTGTTTTCAACTTTAGAATTAGTTAATTTTATTTTAATGTTTTACTATATACATCACTATTACTTATTGTCAGACTTCTCAGTATCGGGGTCATTATTAGTCCAGGCGTTAACGCTTGAAGAAAAACAGATCGTCTTATCGTGGGCACTCCAGTGCACCCAGAAACAAACTTAGGCAAACAACGTTTACGATGTCTATAAGCCGCGATAATCTCTTACCATTAACAGATCGCTTCTTTCCATTATGTACTTGTTATATAATAATATCCAAAACAATAAAAATAAAGTTACCTTCACCCGTATCCCTAAACAGATAGGCAGAATTACAAATGGGACTACCCCCACGATTAGCTGAAGACACTGAATCCCGCAAAGTTATAGGTAAGCCTAACGCCAACCGGGTACATGTCCAATGCCGGGCAACGTTGTTTTTAACCCTAGACAGAAAACGAGTGGTGTTTAACCTGTATGTTTATGTGTGTGTGCGTGTCTGTCTGTAGCATCATAACTTTTGAGCGGATGGGCTGATGTCGATGTGGTTTTTTTGTTTCAAAAATGACATAATCGAGATGGTTCTTAGCTTCATAACGAGTTTTGTCGGAGTTTATTGTTTTCATTCCGGGATCATTTTATAAAACTGAAAAAACACGTTTAGTTTTGTTGCCCTAATCAGGTAAATAATAAGAGTAAATGCACCTTTTGTGCAGCAATAATTTATTACCTACAACACTTAAATATTCTACCACACTCGTATCTTATTATATAAAAAAAATATATGAATATATAATTATTGTAACAATATCAAAAAGATTAGTCGCATAGCGAAATTTCTCTAACAATATGGAAGTTAGAAACTAGTCCTACACTCTCCATTCATGCTTATCGGAAAATATCTAAGCTATTAGCAAAATCGCCTTTCCCCATTTCGTAAACGGAAGTTCATCGAACCTTATAACCAAGCACTTCATAAAACGATTTGTTATCATAATCGATAATATTTTATCGCTTTTAGTCATATTTAATAAAACGTAAAGTTTAGCTTCTGTAATATGTGTTATTTCATTTTTACTATAATGCTAAGTATACACGATTATGTGAAACCAAATGTTATGGGTTTTATTTACCATAAAATTTCTTGCAAATCCGTCTTTCTGTGGTTAGCTCCCTAACTTCTAATAGGTGTTTAAGGGTTAAATACTGCGCGTTTTTTTATCTATGAAATCAATAATCTTTCATCAATTTAAATTCAAATCTAAAATTTTTGACTGAGAACTACTAATAATAATCGGAAAATTCCTCCTTGCCACTACATGAATTAAAATATAAATTTCAAAGGCACGCGGTAATATGGCAAAATTTAAATATAAATTTTAACATTTTTTTTTAAATAGTTGAATTGCAAAAGGGAATTTTTCCAAGTCAAACAAACGGAGAATCTTTAAATACTACTACTTTGCTAAAAATTTATAACAAAACAATTAAAAATAATGACACGTATAAGATTTAGATCGACTTTAAAAGTAAGGAACTTGCTAGTTTTGACTCGTCTGCACGGATTTAAATTTGTGACTTCCCGTTCTGCACTAGAGTCGACAGCAAAAAAATAACAATCATCAATAACAAGGACTTTGATAATTTTTCTATGTTAAAACAACGTGTTTTATCTGTTTTTCTGAATACATTCAAGTCTTACCTCAGTTTTCCTTAACATTATGTACCTATACAAAAAAGGAAATTAAAATATTTTCATAGGTATTTAAAAACTATTAAAATCTTTTTTTAATTAATGTAGACCCAAAATAGCGGGTATGAAAAAAACTTTAACAGCTCCTATTACTAATAAAGATCTTCAAAATGTTTTTTACAATTTGGAACTCATAATGTAACTAAAACAAATCGAAGGACGTGTAAAACTTACAAGTCTTTAGCCTGTTGCGAAAGAAAAGAAAAAAGCTTTCTGTCAAAAGGTTCTCAAGTCTTCTGGGAATTTGGAAGTTTGTAATTTAAAGCGCGAAATTTATAAGATTAATGTTTTAGATTAAATTTATATTAAATGCAGATTGTTCTATTGTTTCATATTAATGTTTCGTTGTTAGAAACTCATCTTAGCCCAACTCATTTGTTTGTAAATACTCGTAATCTTTCTATTGTGATTTTTGGTTACACAATACAGTCACTTACGATGCGCGAGCCATGTGCTCGGCAATATTTCCCAACACGTCATATTCCAATAGGTAAAGTAGGCTTACAAATTTTAACCAAATAACAAAAACATTGATTGTTATATTTGATATTTTCCATCGTCGGCGCTTGGTAAAAATTTCCAAATATTCATATTTATATATAAAGAAAAACTGTATAAGCGAAACCGGTACGTAGTTTATTTACAAAATCAAAAATTGTAAATGATACGTAAAATAGTGTTTCTTTATTTTAAAAAAAACATTGATTGTTTATTTTTTCTACTGTTGCACGAACCCGGGTAGCATAATTGCACATTACTCCTAATAAAATATCAGAAATCCCGATAGATTCCAAACGTGTTATAAATGATTTACATTTTTTCTCGACTTAAAGTATATTTTTGATAATACTTGAAAATTACAAAAAAAACATGAATTATGTATTATAACTTTGACCATAACAGCAAAAAATATATTTTATATTTGTACGTTTTAAAATGTTGTTTTTGCTGAAGAGGGTTATATAGGTATCTCGTTACCAATTTTCGTTGAAAGTTTTATTTTAGATTTACAGCATACATATTTGTAACTTATTAATTAAATAATACGTTTTATGACAAAAGACATCAAAAATGTTTCTAACTTGGAGGAAACTCAAAGTACCTAATTTTGAAAGACCTCCGCATGTACAGGTAGTTTTAATAAAATTAATAGTTGTAATGGTAGCAGCTAGCCTAATCACATTATTATTGACAAAATCCAAAAAGGAGGTTTACAATTCGACTTTGTGTTTTTTTAATCTGTATATTTGTTATGCGTTACTTAAGCGTTAGTAGCGAATCGATTTTGATGGCTCTTTTTTAGAAAGGTAGGTGTTATGATTCTGAGGTGGTCCGAGTAGAGAAGTTAATTTTATAATGATCAGACTATTGTTTTTTCAGTAACTTAACACTACACAGTATAAAACAAAATTATTAGTATAAGTGAAAGAGCGTACTTCCGAAGTGTTCCCATTGCCACCAAGTCTGGATCATGATCATGGGATTCCAGGGAAATCGTGGAAAACACTTAATTTTTGTGAAATTGAATTCGGTTTCCGCAGTTTTATTACGCTTACATATTTCGATATATCTTTATTACAACTCATGAAAGTTTGGCAGAGAATATAATTTTAGTTCTTTAATACATAACAAAGGCTATACTTTATAAAAATTGCTTAAGTGAAAAGTTTAGGAAGCCTGCAGAATAACCCGACTTGAATCTCGATTTCATGCAAATTGGCAATTGGAATCGGATTTTTGCTATTTTGGACTCTTGAACACAATACTAGCGAGCTATTAAAATATGTTTTCAAAAAATTAAAAAAAATAAGTATAATTATAGTAAATTATTTTTACTAATAATTAAATTTTAATAATTCGATAGTATTGTGCTCTAGAGTGTAAAATGACACTAATCCGATTCCAAATTACAGTTTCCATGATATCGAGATTCAAGAGTAACCTCACGGCCTGGTGCGGGCACTGGTAGTTTTTGCAACAATCAATATACCTACCTAATATTGAACTGATATATTGCGGTTAAAAAATTATCCCTTTTTACGTATTTTGTCTGCATACATTTAAATCCGGGTTCATACGTTAGCCAAACATTGGCTATCACAATAAATGAATAGACCGTTTCGGTCTACCCGGTGTCGGACTGCCAGGTCGGAAACGTCTTGAATAATTATTACAAGACTTGCAATAGCCAAGCCAGAGCAAAAATCTCGCGATATTTGTATTAATATTGCTAATTCATATATTGCGAAACAAAAAAAACCTATTGAATATCTAATCCAATAATGAACAAGTTTTACTTCCGATGTTAAATCAAACAATCGCTTTATGGAAAGCGTTTGAAAATGATGTGCCTAGTTTTGGCGCCATCGAGAGAAAAGATGGGCGAAGTGTATTCATAATTATTGAATTTCGTGTTTACACTGAGTGAAATTAGTCAATTTTGATGGCATTTTGTACAATTTTAATCAGTGAAAGTGCACAAATGAAATAACCAAGAAGAAATTAGCATAGCGTGTATTTCCTCGTTGACGCCAATTCTTACTATATGAGCTTGAGTAATGAGGCCACCGCTTTACCCAAGACCCTGACATGACTTATTGACGATCTATGACTAATTACAATTGAATCCCAGTTTTGGTAAATTTGATGCAAATTTCTACTTGACTCATGGCAAAATACTAACGTGATTGCCAAAATCTAAAAAAAAAATGATGTGCCTTTTTACACGTGTATGTATTGTCAATTGTGTACCTAGTATCGCTGACTTGGAGCTGCAGTAATATCCTATGAATGGATCTGGCAGTTATCTTATGATCTTAGCGTAAGTAGATATGTAGAATCAACAACATGACCACAGCACAGCGACGACGCACCTATAACATTTACGGTAATTACTATTCGCGATTGTCTCTCACCGTCAAAAGATTGGTGTGCTTATTCATTGTTGCTTTTGTACTTGTTATTGTTATCATTTTCCGACCCAATATTAATCGTGAAACGTGCTCGTAATATTTAATTCATTGTATCTGTTAAATAGTTAACAAATAACGGGGAAATATGTGGATTAACATTCTTACAAAATATTGACATTAAACATTTAGTTCTTAGAATTACTTTATAATTATGCCGGGTCGGGCTACAAAAAAATTAGAAAATGTATATTTTCAATTTTCTAATAAAAATAATGTTGCCTGTGATTGGATACGTGCCCGGTTGACGATAGCCTTGCCACCTATCGCATTGTGGGACTTAGTATCTTCGGTTAGGCGCAGGTGCCCTGGTTCTGCCTCTGCTTACTCGGGCGGGGGGATATAGGCGTGCAGATATTTTTTTTATATATTATTTATACTTCTTATTTATACTCTTCAAACCCACACGTGTGGGGTATCTATGAATAGTAGAGATTTCTATCTTTATGTCTAAACTTAATAGTTTGCGCGAGAGACACTTTCAAAGTGGTAAAATGTGTACCTGTAACTTCTAAAATAAGAGAATGATAAAACTAAAAAAATATATAATATGCATTATCACGTAATACTCCGATACTTATTTTGAAAAAAAAAAACAAACAAACAAATATCATTCCTCTTTTAAACCAATGTGCAGTAGAAATATTGGTTGGAAAGAGACCTAGTAATCAGTTTTTTTAATACATCTTAAATTGTAATCCGCAACTACTCTATATGAACTAGAAGATCTTTTATTTTATCTTATGTGCTGCTACGGAACCCTTCACGGGCGAGTCCGACTCACACTTGGCCGCTTTTTATTTTAGAAGCCGGTTGAAAATGTAAAATACTATAACTTTACGACCACTTTGACTTTTTTATTTGTCATGTTAGCGAACAATCACATGACAAAATTTAATAGATCTGTGCTCGATTGCTAACTTATAAATATTAAGATTATAACCACCATCTTGTTCTAATTAGTCTTTGATTGATTAACCAACACTGGTACACACGGACAAACAGACAAAATGATCGTTGCTATTCGCGTGTAATTTTTCCCACGAAATTGGAAATTTTACTATTCCGTGTTTTGTTACCATGAAGCTATCGACTGGAGACTACTGGAGGTGACTCTCCTGAGAAAGAGCTGACGTCATTTTTTTATGATATTGGAAGGCAAACATGTAGACGGATTTCCTAATGGTAAGAAATTCACGCCGCCTAGAGACATTAAAGATGGTAATGGTGCGTTGCCGACATAAGGCCGGGATGTTAGGCCTCGAACAAAAGTAAGTTTATCGGCTACATTATCCTCCGAACCGGAACACATTAACGGCAAGCAGTAACGTTATAGCGACAGGAATACATAAGGCGGTGGTATCAATTGAGCTGCGAAGCTCTACCACCTAGTAGGATTACGGTGTTAGTGACGGTAAGCGTATGCTCGCCTTTTACGAGCTATTTATATGGCAGTAAATTCCAAATATTACTGTCTCTTTGTACCGCCTTGTCTGTCATTTTGACATTGTTAAATGACTTCACAGGACTCTATGAAAGAGAAATCGGTACATTAGAGAGAGTCAGCATTATTTAGAAATAACATAAGGAAGTTACACTTACAGTGTCTTAAAGTACGATTCGTGCAATATTGGAAATTGTAATCGAGCCTAAACCGCCTTACCTATTCCTGCCGCCATAACGTCATGACGTGTTCCGGTTTGGAGTGTGAGGTAGCCTTTAAACTTACTTTTGCTCGAGGCCTAACATCCCGGCCTCAAGTAGGTAACGCACCATAACCTTTGGTGTCTCTAAGCGACATGAATTTCTTACCATCAGGAAATACGTTAACTAGTTTGCCATCCAATATCATAAAAAAAAAGAGTATGTCATTTTAGGTATTCTTAAACACAGCACTAGAGAATTATTAACAATTAATTAATAGGAAATATTATATTATTTTATCGGATTCGTTTAATTTATTTGTAACTGTGTGTTGATAATCCCCTTGTACTGTGTTCAAAAGTACAGTAGTACTATTTAAATTAAGCGCTTCGGCTACATTCGTCAAGCTTCGGAAATCCGAATATATTTTAAAGATATCTATATTGAGTTGTTATTACACGTAATTATTCATTTCGCTTTCATTTAAATTAGGTCAGCCAATTTAAAAATAAAGGTATAAAGTGTAAAAAGAGAAAAAAGTGTAAAGCTGAAGCGCACAATTTAAGTAATAGTAAAACCTAAAATGGCACATACGATTCCAATTTCCAATTTGCATGATATCGAGATTCATTAGTAATCCTCCAGTTCTTTGTTAGGAGTTTCACCTCTAGTAGCAGTCTCTAGCTTCATGTTTGCCATTTATGCGACGATGATATTATATTCAATGATATAATTATTCTGTCAATCATAAGTCATAACATAATATTAAATCACTTTCACTCATAAAAACTTGACTATAATATAAAGAAGATGGCTTTTTATTACAATGTTTTTTTTTATTTTTTACAAGGATGGAAAAGTACCCAAACGTTTTCACTTTCTAATTAATTCATTGCTCAATAATAAAGATATCGAAAATAGTCGATAAATTTATGGCGCCTAAAACATAAGAGGAAAGTTATTTTATAAAACTGCATTATTATAATAAGCTAGCTGTTATTCGCAACTTCGTATTGGTTAAAGTGATTCTTCGCGTTTAGTGATAATGAAATAAAAGATTTTTCGCACTAAAATAAATCCTAATTTTTGACCCGGGCTAAAAGCTATACTAACTACACAAAATTTAGGAAAAACCCGTTCAATAGGTTTGCGTGAAAAGCAAACAAACAGACAAAACGACAAACAATTAAGTAATTATCGTCGTTTGGATTTTGTGATCTATACAATACGCAGCAGAAACTGTTTTTGAAAAAAATATTTTATGTAAAGATTTATATTTATTGTATACTAGCGGCCCGGTACATGCTTCGCTACGTATATGACCGCATAAATGACATAACACAACAAAAAAAAAGGAAAAAAAATCTGAGAAAAGTTTCAGTATGACACCACAATCCCCATCTAAAAAGAATTAAAATTGACAGAAACGTACCCATTAGGCATTAAAAAAACGATCCGCCGTTTATTGAATTCATTTGTTACAAAAAATGTAATAAATAAAGAACCGCCCAACCGATTTTATAATAACTTCACAAAAACGATCTACTAAATAGTCCAAAGAAAGCATAAAATTTTGGTTTGGATAGGTGAGCCCGTTCTTGAGTTATAAAATTACAACGAAAAGTGGCATTAAATTTTATATATATAGATGTGTCATACCCTCTGTCTAGGAAAGAACAAGCTTTTTTTCCAGGCAGCCACCTTACCTATTCCGGTCCCAATTATAGTAGTGTTTAGCACTCTCAAGCACAGCAGCGACGCACCCTTAATTTGTGGCATATCATATCTGTTATAGTAAACTGTCTTCTACCATCAGGAAAGTCATTCGTTTGTTCGCTGTCTTGTCTACTTAATAATTAAGCGCAGTGAAACTGCTTTCCCGTGTTGGTCCGGGCTCCTTTGCAGAATAGACCATCTGCCTTCCTGCCAGGCGGCTGGTAAACGGCGAGCATAGGCTTACCGTCACTAGCACCGTGACATCTGATTAGGTGGTATGCCGCATTTCACCCGGATTGGTACCACCGCCTTACCTATTCCTGCCGCCATAATGTAATGACGTGTTCCGGTTTGGAGGGTAAGGTAGCCGGTAACTTTGCTCGAGGCCTAACAACCCGGCCTCAGGTTGGCAACGCACCGTTACCACCTTTGGTTAAAATGCCTATTATTCGCAATTATTGCGTTCAAGAGTACAAATTGACACACATTCTAATTTCAAATTTACATGAAATCGAGATTCAACAGTAACCCATAATTACATAATTAGTACTCCAACCACGAATAGAGCCCAAGCTCGGAAACACACCAGTAGGGTTACTATTGAATCTCGATTCATGCAATATTGGAAATTGGGATCTGATATATCATTTTAGATGTTTTTAAACACAATAACAGCGAAATATTGAGATATAGTTAATAATAAACGATAGGTGCCTTAATTTATCGGATTCGCTGAATTTTTTTGGGCAAAAAAATACAAGGGGCGAGTTTTTCCCTAGTAACAGATTTCTTCCAGCCAACACGTTGCAAAGAAATGTTATAAGCAAAGATAATGATATAATTGACTTGGTCTACAATTAATTGGTTAAATTTTAAAATAATGAAATTAAAAACTAAAAAAAACTAATTATTAACATTTTTTTCTAAAAAAAATGTAAATAATCCGCTAGTGTTCCTACCTGTTAGAGTACCTAAAATTTGATATCCGATTCCAATTTTCAATTTACATGAAATCGAGATTCACGAGTAACCCTACTGTTCCAGTGAGTGTTACTTGGAAGATTACTTGCAAAATTATTACACGGGTTCCGCGGAATTAGCAAAATAAGACATCACAACTATAGATAACAAGTTGTAAATAAAACAACGTAGAATAAGTTGTTTATGACCTTCAAAATTATACATCACATAGGTATTGCGAAGTTCCTGCATTTATATGGGCAGGTAGGTACCTAATTGTTTTATTATGTGTCAATAACTTGCTTTGCATTTTAATGTTACGCGTTAATAATAGCAGAATCTGGTTTCAAATTAAGGCTTCCTACGTTCAAATTAGTGACTTTGTGGCTGCGAAATTTAAAACTAGATCTTTGTCTTTTTTAATCCAAAAAAGGAGATGATTCGCAATTCGACTCTATGTTTTTTCTATAATATGTTTGTTACGCGATTATTCGGCCAATAGTCAACCGATATTGATGGTTCTTTTTTTAAAAGATAGATAATGACTCCAAGGTGGTCTCATATCAATTATATTACACCCGACTAAAATTTTTAAATTATACTTCATGGTGCATACATTTCCGCTTTTGTTGACGATTTTATCAATGAAGATTCGGAATCATTTGGTGCCTGTTTTGAACAAATAAAACGACGGGTTGCACTCCGGGAGTGCTGGCAAAAGTGAAAACTTGAATATTAACGTTGTGCATTTTTGATATTTTGGAATGGTTAGGGAATAATTTTGCCCAAATTGTTTTAATTATCAGTATGAAAGTACTAACATTTATGTGGTAGAACACAATATTCATTTATTGCGCTATCGTACACATTCACGCAAGCGCCCTGAGCCGTCTTACGAATTTTCGATCAGGAACGTGTCCCGACGCGAGTTTAGAAGTTTTTACCCATTCCAAAAAAAGTGCGCAACGCCGCTAAAGAAGTTTTCTCTTAAACAAATGTATACATAAAATCAATTTGGCAGTACAAATACAATACTAAACCCGTAGAAGATTAGTTTATGGAAAGTACGTTACGTATGTTTAACTTTTGGTCACACGCTTGGCTCTCGCCATTGTCACGCATTAGTAACAGGTGTATGCATGATTTTTTTACCTACGCTTTTAAACACGTAATGTAGGTAAGCATTGTTCTTTTGATCGGTATGTTATATCGCCTCTGTGGTCTAGCGGTTCAGTTATTGGACTTGACTACCTGAGGTCCCAGGTTCGAATCCCGGGTAGAGCAACAAAAAGTGAATTTGTGTTTTTCCAATTTTCTGATAAAAAAAACGTTGCTCGGGATTGGATATGTTACCGGTTGGCGATAGGCTATCACCTTGTGGAACTTAGTGTCCTCGGCTAGTCGTGGGTGGCCCTGGTTGTGCCTCTGCCTACCTCTTTGGGGATAAGGACGTGAAGATACTTTACTTTATATCCAGATAAGAAAAGCTTTGTTTAAAAAAATACTAAGTATGTTTACTAGGGGGTAGAGGTTCGCAACGACTCACCCGGATTGGTACCACCGCCTTACCTATGCCTGCTGCCATAACGTAATGAAGTGTTCTGGTTCGGAGGGTAAGGTAGCCAGTAACCATACTTTTGCTCGAGGTCTAACATCCTAGACTCAGGTTGACAACGCACCATTACCACTTTTGGTGTCTCTAGGTGGCGTGAATATCTTACCACCAGGAAAGGGTTTGCTTGTTTTCCTTCCCATATCATAAAAAACTAGTTTTTACATGATTCCACCTAATTCGTGATAGCTACACAAATATGTCAACATTAACTAAATACAATTAATAACATACTTTCCACTCAGCCAGTCCTAATACTGAACGCTAACTGGTAGGGTTACTTTTGAAGCTCGGTTCATGCCACATTGGAAATCGAGTATGTCATATTAGGTGCTCTTGAACACAATACTAGCAAATTATTAATATTTATTTAACATTGGATTGTGTCTCAATGGACTACTGTGCATATCTACGAAGTATCGATCGCTAAGTAATACTTAGCGATAATCATAATCAATTTATTTTTGAGTTTCGTCTTCTACGATAGCCTGTTGTACCCTTGCGGGACAAACGCTAAAACTTTAGTAAATAGTAAATAATAAATAGTTTTATCGGATTTGTTGAATTTATTTGTAACGAAATGGCATATAGGTACGATTCCAATTTCCAATTCGCATTAGGTATCTCGAGGTTCAAGAGTAACCGTACAGATAAGAAAAAAATTGTTATGTCAGTAAGAACTACACAAATATCTCAATAATAGTAATATAAAATTAATAAAATACCTCAGCCAGTTTTATAAAAGATACTGAGCGCTAACTGTAGTCTGTACTACAGACAGATCAATCAGTGCGTACCGAGTCTGTACGCGCTGATTGGTTGCTGATTTCAGAATACGTTGAATTTTGACATAAATGATTCATATTTTTAAATAAAGAAACACTTGTACTGTTTTACGTATCACTTACAATATATTATTTTATAAATAGTCTTTTCGCCGGTTTACCGGTTTAAGTAGTAGTTTAAATTCTAGCCCTGATGATGCCGTCATAAGCGAAACCGGTAGGCTATTTATAAAATAATAAATTATAAGCGATACGTAAAACAGTACCTATAAGTGTTTTTTTTTCATTTAGAAATATGACTCTCTATTACGTGTACAAAAAAAGTGTTAAATGAATATTTGGAAGTTTTACCAAGCGCCGACGATGGGACTATCAAATAAATAAATGGTAAGATATCGCGACTAAATGTAGGTTTTGTATTTAAGACTTAAATAGCAAATTTAGTACGATTTTCAATGTAAATGTCATTGGATATCCCCCATTTATCTGTCCTTCAAAGGTGCTAGAATGTGAAAAAACCTGTATTATTTAGATTATAACGCAACAAGAACTGCAAATATTTGATAAAAATTATAGAAATGGTAGAGTTTAATGCGATTACCTACTACATTATCAAACATTTTATCATCGTCGCAATGTAAATGTTGCAGCAACTTCATTCGCAATTATATATTTTAAAGCACTTGGCAAATATCATCATCTTATATGTTCAAATATTTTTTCACGTTTTTTTTTATCGCATATAATCATGATTTATAAGACTAGTTGATTACAAAAATTACAACTTGTACCAGTTTATAATTATAGGTCAAAAGAAAAGGAAATTTGTTAATCAAGTCCATAAAACTTTAAACATCGGTAAAAAAGTATCTTCACGCCCATATCCCGAAAGAGGTAGGCAGAGGCACAACCAGGGCACCCACGACTAGCCGAAGACACTAAGTCCCACAATGTGATAGGTGGCAAGCTTATTGCCAACCGGGCATATATCCAATCCCCATCAACATTTTTTTTATTGATTTATTTTTATCGATAAAACTACGATATACATTTATTTCAGTTACTATAAAATTAAAGTAGAATTGATATATAATCGTCATAAAACAGATTAAAAAAATTGCAAAATCTTATCAAAACCTTAGATATTAAGTATTTATTACAAACTTTGTAAAGTTATCTCACAAAGATAGGTGTTATGCCTATTATCCTATCAAAACTGCACGTTACAATGTTGCAATCTTATTTCACGTGAAAACTTTATCTACGATAATTTATTATGTAAATATTTCACAGATAATATTTTCCTCCACCTTTTTGTGCTCTGATTAAAAGGCATTTGTATTTATTTTTAACATAACACGAGTATGCCAGTACGATGGATCCTTTACTTTGTCCTAAAAAAGTGTCTTCACGCCCATTTCCCCGAAGAGGTAGGCAGAGATACAACCATGCCCTGATTGTGTCTCTGCCTCTGCCCACGTCTAAATGGTAATAATTCGCCAGTATTGTATTCAAGAGTACCTAAAATGACTTAGGTATTCGATTCCAATATTACATGAATCGAGCTTCAACATTGACGATTGACCCTGATCCTGATGATTGATGGTATCCTAATATACCTAGTACTGAACAAAAATTCTGTGTCTTTTTGCATTACAGTCGACATGATGCTGTTTTTTTTTATAATAGAGGCCACTGAACAACCACACGGCTTTCCTGGATAGAGACAATGGTGGCCTATTGATAAAAGCCCGGTCAAGTTCTAAAAACCGCGAGGTTAGCAACGCAAAAAAGCCTATAGACACATTAATTTTACAGATGTATTACTGTCCTGAGACCGGGATGGAAGGCATTTTGTGCAAGGAGGTTAGAGTAGTCGGTAGAGACGCGCACAATAAGCTCAACATCCTAACGCACCTGAAACATCTATGGGCCATGGTTATTTTATACTATTTTTTACCATCAGGAGAGCCGTGTACTTGTCACTTTTTTTTTTAACGAGTGGAAATCCTCATGGATACTCGCCACTTTCGGGGGAAGTGGAGGGCTATGCCGGACTCCTACCGGCTAAAACCACTCGGTGACCGTCCTCTGTGCGTATCGGGTGACTGCGGGATCTCCGAAGAAAGCACCGCTGTCACCCTTACACCTGCCCGAAGGCTCATCCGTTCAGAAGCCTCCCCCTTCTGATGGCATCACTTTGACGGGGTCAAACCATGCTATGCTGCCTCACGTCCCGGGCTGCTTTATAAGTCAACTGACACCCCGATCAGGTGACTCACAGCCTTAACCCCCTTTTAGTCGCCTCTTACGACAAGCAGAGGATACCGTAGCCCTATTCGTCGCCCGGTACTACAGGGCCCGTGTATTTGTCGCCTAGCCTCTTACATAAAAAAAAAGTGTGCCGGCCGACGACTATTGAATTAAATAACTAAGTACTTAAATAGTTCAAAGAACTCGTCATAAAACGTAAACCTTTACATTACGGGCGAAGCAGCGGAAAACGGCTCGTACTTTAACTTCATGATTTTAAGGCAGTATTTTAATGGTCAAATCTGCGACGTAGAACTTTTTATTCCAAAATCATCCTAAATTTCTGGATACTAATTGGGCTCGGCTTATACCTACTTATAGTTTGTACACATACATTTGTACGTATTTGGCATGAGGGAGTGCTAATAGTAATAATAAATATAAATTGTAAAATATATTTATTAATATGTTGTAATTAAATTATGATAGTAATAGCTGATAAGGGCTACCAACGGTATGTATGGAAAAAGTGTATTACCCATTTTCCCTATAATTTTCCATGTTTTTCTTTTCATAACACCGTTCTCCTCTCACTCGAATCGGTAGTGTAGCGGTTCGGCGTTGAACTTGACTTCTTGAGGTCTCGGGTTTGGACAATAAAAAAATTAAAATCAATATATGGTTGACGATATAGTGCCACCTTTCACATTGTGAGACTTAGTGTTTTCGGTTAGTCGTGAGTGCCCTGGTTGTGCCTCTGCCTACTCTCGGGAATATGGGCGTAGAGATATTTTTTAAGAACCTTCTCCTAATAATAACTAACAACAAAAAAAAATACCAAAATTTACCCATCTGTTCCGGGCAAGATGCGATAACCACGCGAAAGGAGGATTTATTATTATAAACTAGCGGCCCGCCCCGGCTTCGCACGTTTATGAAATATACATACAAATCTTCCTCTTCAATCAATTTATCTATTAAAAAAACTGCATCAAACTTCCGTTGCGTATTTTTTAAGATTTAAGCATACAAAGGGACAAAGGGACAGAGGAAGCGACTTTGTTTTATATTAATTAGCGTGAAATGTATTTTAATAATAAAATATTTTTCGATTTTATTGTTCATCGTTTTTAAACTTTAGTTAAGGCGGTTTTTGAGTGATCAGAAAAAGTAATCTTGTACTTTCTAAGTTTGCGGGTTTGCAATAACTGTATAAACGAGTGAACATCCGAAAAAAATGGAAATAGTACATTTTTTAATAGCTTTCCAGAAAATAACGAACAAAACAATAAAATTCAAAATTGACAGGGCCGTACTCAAATTGTTCACCCAAATGTATGAATGTTTTTATGTAAAATAAAAATCTGAACTGTGTATTTCCAGGGTTTCGAGCATTTGTTGGATAACCTGGGGCTCGGTGGGCGCGTGTTCAATTCCCCCCACGACCTGGCCATACATCGAATTAATGGAACCTTTCAGCAGTTGCACGATAGACAGCACCGTCACAGACGATCGCCTCCTTGTAAGTTCATTTTTCAAATACAGAAGTTGGGATGTAAGGATCCCATCGCCTGTTAAGATAATTGTCATAGTTGTGTGAAGCCTCTTTAGTAAGTCAATTAATCGACTATCCACATCTCCTGACTGGCGGCTGGGGACTAGAAAAGGCCAGACGGCGGTTCCATTGGGGTTACTATTGAATCTCGATCTTACGCAAATAGGAAATTAGAATCAGACATTTCATTTGGAATAATCTTGGATACAATACCATTTTTGCTAACATTTATATAATAATAAATAATAAATTATTTTATCGTATTCGTTGATTTTTTTTTGAAACTAAATGTTAATAATCCTTTAACACTCTTGACGTGTTCAAGAGTACTAGTGGATTATTAACATTTACCGTACCTGTAAGTACATAACATGACATGTGTGTGACATGGTACATGAAATCGAAATTCAAGAGTAACCCTATAGATACGAGGTGATTACTGGTTTAACAATCAAAATCAACATATTGTTTTACCAAGCAGCGATAGGGCGTATAAGAAGTGTATGGGTGAACCCCACGCTGCTGGATTGCAGTTTGGGTTCTAGTACAAAATGCCATTTGCCACCATTTTCTGACTCGTTCGAATACATAAGAAGTAAGCAATTCTAAAATTGGGTCACGATATACTAGAAATATAAGTACGAATTGCAACAGTCTAACAGATTATATCCAAAATTCTGCATGTTTTTTTTTTATTTGAAAGTACATTAGGCGTACAAAAACATACCACACCAAATATAACAAATAAATGACCATGAAGGTCAAAGGTGATCTGCTGGTCGAGTGTTGCCCACTTGTTCATTTATATCTAATTTCCACCCAAGGCTACCGACAAAATGTTCAATGCTTTGACTATCCTCTGAATCACACTCTAACCGTGGCGCATTAGACTTCCGTCTTTCACTGATTAATTTATTATTGAATAAATCACTGCGATCTACTTTTTATGTCCATTTTTTAGATAAACCTTAATTAAAAGTTTAATTAAATAAAATTAATTATTCTTGGCGTTCTCACCCAAGTGCAAAACATGTTTGTTCAACCAACATCATTAACTGATCACTTAGTCATAAAAATTGTTTATTTGTTAATAGTATTATTTGTTCTTTAGTATACAATTATTTATAAATTCTTACTATTACCTTCGCCGGTTTATTATCAAACGTACGGTTAGTAATTGTGGTATTAAAATCATCATTTAAACAACGGTAGTCGTATGATAAATTTCTTACCTCGCATTACACATTTGTGCGACCACGGGTGGTATTTCAAAAGGGATACGATTACGAGTTAGGAAGCCTCTAACTTCCCTTTAACTTCCTTTTTACCCGTGTTGGTCTCCTTTGCAGAATAGACCAGCTGCCTTCCTGCCAAGCAGCTCATAAAACGCGAGCATCGGTTAGTGACTAACACCGTGACATCTGACTAGGTGGTAGAGTTTCGCAGCGACTTACTCGGATTGGTACCACCGCCTCAGGTACTTGTGCGTTTGCCTCCTCTTTTAAAAAAAACTAATCAACAATTATAAAAACACACTAAATAAAGACTAAAGGGGGTGTTGATGGAATGTATATTTCTTAACGACGTAACTCCAAAGCAATTCCGTATTTTCTTAAAATAATTAAAACCTTCAACCAAAGTATCTATGGTACTAAAGAAAAAACAGTTAATGCTCACGCTGAAGTTTTTAAAACATAATTAAACATAGTAGAGATATTATGAAATTTATTTACGATTACCATGGACCTAAAAATAAGAACACCTACAAAAGTTGCAAATAATGATATCAATTTTCGATGTTTTGCTAAATTCAAGAAATGGATAGAATCAGTTTTTGTAAACCACAGAAATCGTTACCTAACTGTACATTTCAAATAAAAAAGAAATAGTTATTCACGATATTTTGCACGCATCGACTAGAAAATTACAAAGGGGTTTTTGTCGGTCTGAGTTAATATAGATAAGTAGTTAGAGCTGTAACCAATCGGTTTTTTGTTGAAGAAAATCATTACAACCAGGATAAACTATAATCAGTTAAGTGATGCGTATAGTTGGGAAAAATAAGAATGTATTAAGTATTTTGAGGTGGGATCATAAATACGTTCGGATCAAATTATGCGGAAATTAACCAACCAAGAAAATATTAACTATGTTAAGTATTTTGAGATGGGATCATAAACACGTTCCTACTATGTTATGCAAAAAATAACCAATCAAAATAATATGAGGTGTGTTAAGTATTTTGCGATAGGATCATTGAAACGTTCGGATCAAATTATGCGAAAAGGAACCAATAAAAATAATACCAAGTTTTGTAAATATAATGGCAACAAAATTATAAAATACTTCTCTCCGTACCTCAAGGTTGGTTTATTGCTTTTTACGATGTTTTTTTGGTCACTTTGGCAAACAAGTTTTTGGACTAGTAGAAGTATCTACTAGATAGTGTTGTTTTATAGAAACACAACTTATGATATTTTTCAGCTATTTGCTAAATATTAATATCAAAACAAAGCTTGAATTATACATAAACTAATCTGATACTGAACCAAGACATTACTGTTGTCACATGTTAAAAGTTTAACTAATTATTTTAAAAATAAACCAGTTTAGCCCAAACATTGCCTTGAAATTGTTTTCTGTCATATTTTCCCCTTTGTCTCTTCAAAGAAAAGAACATTTGCTTTAATGCCTGGTGGTACAAACTACCCGCTATTCGATCTGCAAAAGCACTAAAATGTGAGTTCTACTAGATATTCTAAAACGTCAAAAAGTTATGCTCTGAAAAGCTTCTGAACGTTGTTAAGATTTTCCTTCGGTAGAAAACTTCCGTTACCATACCTATGATCTATCATTACAATGAACTTCCAGAGTCTTCATTTTAAGTTCTCTCACTGAAGAATTAAATAAGTAAATACACAGTAATCACTTAATCAAAAAAATATAATGGGCGAGCTTATTCCTTGTAACAGATTTTTTCCAGCCAACTCGTTGCAAGTAAATGTTATAAACAAAGATAATGATAAAGTTGATTTGGGGTACAACAAATTGATTAAAATAAAATAAAATAATGAAATTAAAAACTAAAAAATCGAATTATTAACATCTATCTAATTAATAATAATAATAAAAATTTTCATCAGAATTGTTGATTTTTTTGAAAAGAACGTTAATAATGTTTTAATCGTAAATCTTTCTTTGTTTAAAGTTGCCTAAAATGACACATCCAATTCCAATTTACATGAAATCGAGATTCAGGAGTAACACCACTGAGCCTCAGTGGTGTTTTTTGCTGCCAGAGTTGGATATGCGATTTTGCTCGGATTGGAATCGGATATGCGATTCCAATTTCCAATTTGTATGAAATCGAGGTTCAAGCGTAACACTACTGTTATTTAGTCCTAATTCCTAAAATTGGGATGTTTGTATTTTTTTAAAAACAACTTATGACCTTGAAACACTTAGAGAACTATCTCTAAATGCTTCAAATTTTGTTTCAGCTTGTTATAAGTCCTTAAAATCCAAGTACTGATATATATTAGATGGTTTTCGATGCATACATAACACTTTGAAATTTGTTTACTAGGCTGCTTCCAAACATAATAAAAAAACCTCTTACATTTTATGTTAAATTAGTATTAATTTTATAAATAATTAATCACTCGTTATGTCATTCATTTAAAATTTCACTTCCGGAAGTCATACTTCCAATTTTAATTTCAAATGTTTAATATGTCAGTGAGGATTGTTATGTGTAATCGTACAACTAGAAATTACGTTGTATCATAGTTACCGGAAAACTATTGAAATCCGGTGGAACTTGTCCAGTGGACAGGTAGAAAGCGATGCAAACAAGATAACCATGTGTCGCCAGGGCCGGATTTATAGGCTTGGAAGCGTTGAGGCTACAAGAAAGTGGAGACCCGCGGACCCCAAACTTCTTTTCCACCAAAATGAACCATTTTTTCAGCCGAGTTTTCTTTTTATTTTAAAATTTAATAACATCATAATCATGTTTGCACAAAGTACCGTAGGTAAAGATAAAACAGTGAAAAAGAAAAACGCAAAGATGTTTACTAGTGTTTCTCAGTTGAAATCTTAAATATTTTTTTACGGAATCTAGTATGTTGGTTCTTCGTTTATGGAAGCCCCGGAGTTTTCGCCCCAGTAGATATCCACTAAATCCGGCCCTGTATGTCGTTATTGAACCAGAAATATCTTGTTCACAAGTTGACACGTGACATGTCCATATTGAATAACATCATCCTTTTTATATATTTTTTATGTGATAAGGTAGCAAACAGGACTTTTGGCGCCATCGAGAGAAAAGACGGTCGAATTTTTTTTCATAATTATAGAATTCCGTGTTAATATTGAGTGAAATTAGTCAATTTTGGTGGCATTTTGTACAATTTCGTTCAGTGAAAGTGCACAAATGAAATAATCATGAAGAAATTAGCGTATCGTATATTTTCTCGTTGCCGCCAAATCTCATTTGCTCATGCATTGCATCTCACATGAGCTTGTGTAAAAAGGCCACCGCTTTACCCAAAAGCCTGCGGTTACACCCGTTTGCCAGAATTTCATTTGCCATAATTTCATCTGCTATAATGGTCAACAGGCATAATATTGTTTCTCATAATTTCATATGTCATACTCATTGTTTACTACATTAGTCACGTGCTAGAAATAATGTTTCCCATAAAATCAATTTCAATAATATAATTTGCTGGCATGATTGTAAGCCGTATTATCACAACTCATAACATCATTTACTATAAAAATAACTTCTAGAAAAAGAACATAAATTCGTTTTATACTAAATGCTAATATTAATACTAAATGCTATATGGTTTCGGTATGGTTTGTTTTGGTTAGGTTAGGTTAGAACATAAAAGACAACGCACGAGCCGAGCGAGCGAAGCGAGCGTGCCGTGGAAGCGGCCGGCGAAGTGCCAGAAAGCTAATCGCTTTTTAGAATAAATGCGTTAGGTTAAATTTGAACAAAAGCGACTTTGATCGTATAAAAAGGTACTAGATAAATAGGTATTAAAATTTTCCCTGTCTTAGTCCGGGCTTCTTTGCAGAATAGACCATCTGCCTTCCTGCCAAGCAGCTCGTAAAAGGCGAGCATAGGCTTACCGTCACTAACACCGTGACATCTGACTAGGTGGTAGAGTTTCGCAGCAACTCACCCGGTTTGGTACCACCGCCTTACCTATTCCTGCCGACATAACGTCATTACGTGTTCCGGTTCGGAGGGTAAGGTAGCCGGTAAACTTACTTTTGCTCGAGGCCTAACATAATAATAACAGGTTGGCAACGCATCATTACCACCTTTGGTGTCTCTAGGCGGCGTGAATTTCTTACCATTAGGAAATCCGTCTGCTTGTTTGCCCTCCAATATCATAAAAAAACGGCCGGCGAAGTGCCAGAAAGCTAATAGCTTTTTAGAACAAATGCGTTAGGGTAAATTTGAACGGAAGCGACTTTGATCGTATAAAGAGGTACTATATAAATAAGTATTAGAAATAAAGATAACTCTTATATGTAATCATATTGTCATATATTTATCAGAAATACACAATCGTACTGTGATATATTTAATACAATTTTTACATTTTACTTCATGCAGATACAAATTTATTTAAGGCATTTAAATATTCTGTTAAATAATATTCTTGCAAGTAATAAAATGGATAACAATACGTATGGCACTCGTATCAATATGGAAACTAATTTTAGGGCAAAGAAGAGTATGTCACAGGTATATTATGGTTTACAAAACATTCGGGCAAACAAAAATTCGGGCAAATGCAATTCTGGCATTTGAATATATGGCATATATTCTTCGGGAAAACAATAGACAACCAAGAGCCTGACATGACTTACTGACGACTGATGACTAATTATTATAAATTATAAATTTCTACTTGACTAATGGCAAAATACTAACGAGATTGCCAAAACCTAAAGAAAGAAAGAAGAAGGTAGCAAACAAGCGTTTGGTCTTCCAAGACACATATATACCTACAACCGTTGCATATAGATAACATAGATAATAGATGTGGTCGAATTATTAAAAATAGAAAACTATCAGCTATCTCCCTAGCAATAATCTCGGTGATATAGGTATTTGATATTTTCCATCGTCGGCGCTTGGTAAAACTTCCAAATATTCATATCTTTAAATGAAGAAAAACTTGTATTGTTTTACGTATCACTTATAATTTATTATTTTGTAAATATCCTACCGGTTTCGCTAATAACAGCATCATCAGGGCTATTTACAAAATAATAAATTATGTGAAACACAAAACAGTACAAGTGTTTCTTCATATAAAGATATCTAGAATCGCAGTCATGCTTCACGTTTATGCGTTGGAGCCAAAGGTCTACTCTCCTACCCTTTACATTTAAAACATCTAGGTGATAATTGAAAAATAGCAACTCTTGTTGAATGATAAATAAAATATTTTTGGACAAATTACAAAAGTTAAATCTAACCCCAAAGTAAGCAAATTATATATTTGCGTTATATGTCAACGATTCTGATACATATAAATGATTAAAAAGATTTATTATTTAATAAATTGTTACACCCCGGCCCGGAAATGCAGACCCTTCATCTCACAAATGTCTGTCCCGTCGGAAATCGAACCTGAGCCTCGCCTTTAATCGGTGGTGTTAGACGTACACCCAGACCCGGAAATGCAGACACAAATGCCTGTCCCTTCGGAAATCGAACTCAAGCCTCGCGGTTGATCGGTGGATTTAGACGTGTGGGTACGCTACCCTTTCGACTAACGAGGCGGTCATATGTAAATTGAATAAAAAAAGGCCTTCAGTAAATAAATGCTTGTTACAAAACAGGACGAACAAACACGTTTGTCATTTAAACGAGCTCGCTATTATCCTATTTAGCCCAAGCGTGATGCTCTATACGTTGACCCTTGTCTTCCCGATTGTTCCTGTCATTGGACTTCCCTTCTTATTTTAGAGTGCTGAGTTTCATTGTAATACTTAATCTAAATGTCTACATAAGACGTAATAATACTGCGAAATATCCATTATAATTTTAACATTATGGCGTCTAAGCAAACAACATCACACATTTATTATTATATCTCAAAAACCACTCTCATCGCGATAATATCATCATCATTGTAAATGTAAATAATAAGTACATTATGTAAAAGGTCTTTTTTTTTATTATGTAAAAGCAGATGGATTTCCTGATGGTAAGAAATTCACGCTGCCTAAAGATACCAAAGGTGGTAATGGTGCATTGCCAACCTGAGGCCGGGATGTTAGGCCTCGAACAAAAGTAAGTTTACCGGCTACCTTACCCTCCGAACCGGAACTAGTCATGACGTTATGGCGACAGCAATAGGGAAGGCGGTGGTAATAATCCGGGTGAGTCGCTGCGGAAATCTACCACCTAGTCAGATGTCACGGTGTTAGTGACGGTAAGCCTATGCTCGCCTTTTGCGTGCATTATGTAAAATTAAAAGACTTATGTAACATTAAAAGACAAACAGTGGAAATAAGAACCTCTTTCTTTTTGGAATACGATGACTAGGCAGCATAAAAAGCTTTGTAAATTTTATTAATAACCTAAAAAAAACTCCTTTATATGAGAGGTCAACGAACAAGCGCTTGCCCTTCTGATGCTAAGAGATAACCGGCTATAGGTACCATAGATGTTACAGGTACGTCGCTGTCCTGTGGCTAGGATGTTAGGCCTATTGTTCAAGTCTACCGGCTACCCTACCATCCGAGCCGAAACATGACAGAGTCATTATGGCGGCAAGAAATGCGGTGGATCCCCACCCGGGCAAGATGCTGCACAGAACTCTACTACCAGTAAACAGCACACTACCACTTCATTGCTTGTAATCATTTAATAATAAAACAAATAAAATTCTATTGAAACAAACACAATAAAAATGAGAGTTTTTTTGGTAGTTTATTTGTTTTCGCTAGATTTTTGAAGAGTTAGCGTATACGATTTTGTTACCAACTATTTACATCTGTTTCAATCCCAATATAGTTGTGCGTTTGCGAATTTGTAACCGGCAAACGCAAGCAAAAATATGTGTATAATTATTACAAAGTTTGTGAGAACGCGCTAAAGGAAATCTGTAGCGTAACGCTCGCTGACCGCATTCGTAACAGTAAAATCCAAAAAAGGGTTGAATTGAGAGAAAATGTCATAAAAATAAGAAAGGGCATGCTCCGTTGGTTCGGTCATGTGGAAGGAGTGACAGAGGAAAGATTGAAAAAGCATATATACAATATGAACGTGGATGGATGTCGGTACCCGGGGAGACCTAGGTTGACATTCAACGACCAAATCGCTCGAGTATTACCCGATGTTGATGTCAAGAGTCTCTGAAACCGGAGTGTTTGTACTAAAATGGTAATGATCGAGGAGGAAGCCAGACAGGTCCCTCAGTATTGTGAGATTTGGCACTCTTTACTCCCTGCCTACACTATACACACCTACACGCACAGTAGTGATTTAACTGGTACTGGTTATCCGACCCCGTGTTGATCCGAGTCTCCTGTGTAGAGTAGACCATCTGCCTTCCTACCAGGCAGCTCGTAAGAGGCGAACAAAGGTTGAGTGGGTCATTACCAACAAGAACACTGGTGGTAGAGAGTCCTGCCGCAACTCGTCTGGGTAGGGATCTGGGATCCATTACCTTCCCATTCTTGCCGCCGGTCTGGTAGTCTTGCACAATTGTCCTATTACCTCGACCACAAAACAGCAACACAGATTCATGTACAACATTTATATACCATGGGTAACTCTTAGGAAAGCCGTGTGCTTGATCGCTACTTTGTCTTCTTAAAAAAACATTACGGCCGAGATCTTAGGCCTCAGGTGTATTGCTACCGTCTTCCATACCCTCCAACACACAAGACTAAAATGGCAAGCGCTGACGCCATTGCTGCAGGATGTCATAATCATAATTCAGTCTTTCAAAAACTGTTGATGCTTATCCACCCACTTTTGTTTCAGCACTTCCAATCCTGAACAAATCATGCCTCTCGCCGAGAGAAATACTAGGAGTATACGGAATGGAAAACGAACCAGGGGTTATTACGATCAATCCGAAGACATTTCTTGAAATGTGTCCAGCATTAGTTTATCAGTTGGACCAACGATCATGCTACAAGACTCCTGCCCCTCCACCAAAACTAGAACGTTATTGGAGTAAGTATATCTATCTTCTTTATACTATAACTATTGAAATAATGCGCTTCGACTTTACACTTTTTACTCTTTTTACACTTTATACTTTTATTTCTATAGTGGCTGACTTAATATAAATTTAAGGGAAATTATTAATTATGTGTGATAACAACTCTATTTAAATATCTTTAAAATACATTCGGATTTCCGAAGCTTGACGAATATAGCCGAAGCGCATAATTTAAATAGTATTACTGTTCTTGGTTGTAAATAGCAACACTGAAGTTTACTATGGGGTTAAATCATGGTTAAATTGTCATTGACGTGTTCTAGTAGACTTTTACAGGTAGAACACGAGAAGCTTAACATCTCTTTATTTAGTTGACCACACACGATTAACGTCTTTTTCTTATCACCAGGTAAATCCGGCTACTTATTGACTTTTTAGATTATAACAGAGACATACAGAATTAAAGAGTTTGACACCATAAGCATTCTATAAAGAAATCCTTGACATTATGTGAATGTGATCATTAATTAATGTGATAAATTTTCGTTCCGTCAGATTTTAAATAAATAAAATGGTGTCCTGGCTACATCACTAATATAAGTTTGGACGTGTCTGTATGTGTCTGTCTGTCTGTTGCGTCATGACTTTTGAACGGCTGGACCGATTTCGATGTATTTAGATTTGTTTGAAAGCTGGCTTTATCTAGCTATTCTTAGCCATATTATATAGCTATTCTTAGCCATATTTCGTAGAGGTTGGTCGGAAGTTAAGAAAAAAATTAAGGATTACATGACATTTTTTACAACCAAAATGTTTCACTGAATAAATTATACTCAGTACTAATAATTTTATTTAGTGAATCGTTTTGGTTATTATTTTTTAATTTTATCTCAGTTAGGGAAAGCCAAAGAATTTGAGTATATCCAGCCTCACCTTAATGTAAACTAATTTGCGTTATTTTTGTAACATGTTGTTTTTATTTTCAGCGTGGATTTATGCAAGCTTGAGTATATTAGTGATAAGTGCAACGGGTTTACTGGGCGTAGCTATAGTGCCCATGCTAAAATCAGCTATTTTTAGTCATGTCATACATTTCCTGGTAGCTGTAGCTGTTGGAACATTATGTGGAGATGCACTGCTTCATTTAATGCCACATGCTATCAAATCCCACGGACCACCTGGTGAACCCCAAGAAGAATCTGAAGTTGTTCTTAAATGCAGTGTCACGTTTTTAACAATTCTATTATTCTATACTGTAGAGGCTATTATGCAAACTTTAAACGGTGGCCATGCACATTCACACGATTCAACGGCTACAACAGTAGAAGAAGCTAAGATTGAATCAGCGAAACAAATAGAAACGATAGAATTAGGTGCTATGATGCCTGGTGCTCCTCCACCACCAGTAGAACGACCAATGACATCAACGGCACTAATGGTTATAGTAGGGGATGGACTCCATAACTTAACAGATGGACTCGCTATAGGCGCTGCCTTTAGTGGAGACCCTGTCACTGGATTTGCAACAGCCTTAGCAGTTTTTTGTCACGAGCTACCCCATGAATTGGGAGATTTCGCAGTTTTATTAAGATCGGGTATGAGTATTAAACGGGCTATGTACTACAATTTACTTTCTTCAATCCTTAGTTTTATGGGTATGGCAGGTGGCATATGGCTTGCAGAAGACCATGAATCAGCATCACAATGGATTTATGCAGCAACTGCTGGTACATTCTTTTATATAGCCCTAGCTGATTTAGTACCAGAAATAAATGAGAATAATAAAGGTAAAACTGTTCATCTGCTGTTAGCTGTATTAGGTATTTTAACTGGTGGAGTTATAATGCTTATGATAGCTCTTCATGAAGATTCTATTCAATATCTGTTCAGAAATGCGGAGAAATAGTTTTAATGCTCAAACTGTTGTGATAGTAGATAACCTAATTAATAAGTCATAGAATAAAATAAGTATTGAAAGATATGCAAACATCTTTCAAGCGTGATCTTTTTGAACATACTTTAAAATAAAGGAATACGATACTCAAAACACTCAATGTTATTTTTACAATGAGCTCATACATAAGTTAGGTTTGGTATAAGTATCATCTATTGTTCATGAATTAATGTAAATATAATTTTTTTTTTGAATTCGACCAACTTGATAAAAGCTTACCATTGTTACACACTCTTCAGTTATCAAGGTACTTCAATGGTCAACCGTTACAACTGTTAACTTTGAAACTTTACAACAGGCAGTCCACTAGGTTTATTTAAAACACCCAGGGGTTTATCGATATAACGAAAACTCCAAATAATGCTTGATAAAATGTAGTAATACTATGAACACAATATTTAGAATTTAGTAATAAAAATATAATACAGTAAAGAGCGAATATTTTCCTGGTAGTAAGTACCTAATTTTAATATAAATTTACATTAAAATTGTGTTTACTAAATAAAGAAGAATAATTTAAATTAATTTTACATCAGTGAACATCCATTTTGTATATTTTTTCATACTTCATCAAACATAAACATTATTATTTTAAGCATTTACTTACTAAGAATTAGATATATTTTTTTTAATTTTAGCATGTTTTTAATTATTATCCATTTGATATCCTCCAATCAAAGTCTCGTAACTTTTAGGCTTATGTCTGTAACAAATTTTTTACCAACACCGTAACCAGCAGAAATGCGATTAGGTACCTAGGTACTTTCTTAATTTAACATCTTTGGTTTATAATAATATTCTTATCTTGCCATGATATGCAGATATGTGCCTCAAATTCTTCTATTTCATTAAAGCGAGATACCTACAAGTAAGTTATCTAGTTTTAAGTACTAGCTTGTTCAGTTACTAATTTTTTTTAAATAAGAAAACAAAATGTACCTAAAAGCATAAGACAAGAAATTTGATTTAATAAAGTATATACTCCTAGCGTTAAAAATAATTAATACTAAATATTATTGAAATCTAAATACAATTATTATAATAAAGTTTTAAAATGACGCTATATACATACATACCCATATATATACCCATGAAGCTATATTACATCTGGAGATTACACTCATAACAAAGATCTGATTTTAATTTACAAATATTGCTGACTCACTCTAGTGTTCCGGCCTCTCTTTCGTTTTGACTGTGTTAGCTCCATAGGCCTATCAAAAATAAATATCACCGACCTAAGTCCGTGGTTATTCTTTCCTTCCTTAGGTTTTGGCATTCACGTAAGTACATTGCCATTAGTTTTTGTGCACTTTCACTGAACAAAATTGTACAAAATACCACCAAAATTTACTAATTTCACTCAATATAAATTTTGAAACGAAATTTAATAATTATGAAAAAACTGCGACTATCTTTTTTCTCGATGGCGCCAAGAGTGACCAAAACTCTTCCGCGGTTAGTTGACATCACTTTCAGAACTTTCGGAAAGAGAGGCTGTTAAATTAGAGTGAGACAGTAATATAAGGAATTGAAATAAAGTCAAAACAAAACAGAGACCGGTAGTTACACTAGAGTGAATCAGCAATATTTAAAATTAACATTACTATTTTAGCAGTGTAACCTCCAGTAGAAATATAGCTATAGCTAATGTAAAAGTTACAATTTTTGTCTGTGCTGAGTGGAGCTCGACTTAAGATCCTATCGACCTATTGATAACGCACTATTATCATCTTTTAAGCGTCTATACAAAATGTGTTTTTGTTAGATACTAGGTACTATAAGACACAGAACTCACGGAGCGATTTTTACCCGCGCCCGCGGCTGTCACGGTTTGGCGATTTTATTTCAAAACTCACGAGAGGGGTCATTTTTGCGATCCCGCAGCTGCCGCGGTTTAAATCATCGCCCTCAAATTTGACAGTTGATGATCGCGCGGCCGGCAGTTTCGTTTAAAAAATCAGTGGAAATAGTACAAAATGGTCGCCCGCCAAGCAACCCCAGAGCGGTCGC
>NJDC01000912.1:103263-122586 GCA_002245475.1 Calephelis virginiensis
CAAACGTTATCATTGTTTTTATTGTTGGTCACTAGTGATGTCATCAAAACATTTTATTGTAAAATGTCGCCAAGACGAAACCACATGGCTCGCACTGTGAAAAAGTTATCGGATGTCATGTACAGTCCAGCTTCTTACTCTTAACTCACAAACTCTACAACAAACTTTACAACTGTCGAAATATCTGGCATAACCGTTTCGTAACCGTAAGAACTATAGTGCCTAATAGTGCATAAAAGAAAAGTTATCGGCAAATACATTTTTAACTTTACGCCCATGCGACGGTAGCGAACAGCAAAGCGGTATCGTATATTTTTTATATGTGTAAAGTTGTCAAGTTGTAGCTCGTACAATTAGCACTCTAATTGTACAAGTTTAGAGTGAGAGACAACAAAAAGAAAACGTGGTAGTATTTCCACTTTTTTAATTTAAAAAAAAATTACTCGGAATTGGATATGTGCCCTGTTAGCGAGGGGCTTGTCACCTATCACATTTTAGGGCTTCGGCTAGTTGTCGGTGCCCTGGTTGTGCCTCTACCTACCTCTTTCGGGGATATGGGCGTGAAGATATTTTGAGAGTAAAAAGAGTGAGAATCTTAGCTCTACATAAATAATAACTGATAACTTTCTACAGTTCGAGTCCTATATTCTCATATAGTAATTATGGTCATATAACATTTCTTGTAATAATTATTTAATAGTCTTAGTAACATTTTGCATGTAAATGTTTCTTTGGGATTCTTGTTCTTTTTGTTTGCTCGTACAGTTATAGAATGGGATAAGCAATGGCGGCTAAATATCCCGGTACGTATACAAAAATAATAATACACGAGATCGACAGCAAGAAATCGTAACGTTTGGCATTGGATAATCTCTTCCTTCTCCCTCGTAAGCAACTTAGCCTAAGATATGTTTGTGTAATGTATATGAGTTCAATGTCATTTTTAAGATCATTGTGGGGATTTAGTCCAGTTTGCTTTAAGGTCCCGTATAGTTTATATCTCAATAGACTCCTACTGGAAAATTAAAAATTTATCGGACCGGACTGGGGGTATAGAGGAAAAAATAGCGAATATGATTTAGTGAAAATATCAAAAGATATTTTATAGTAGCATAGATATTTTATAGTACTGTTATATAAACCACTAGCTGGTGAATCGTTGGGTATTTAATTAAAAGTACCTTCACGCCCATATCCCCGAAGAGGTTGGCAGAGACTCAACTATGGCACCCAAGACTAGCCGAAGAAACTAAGTCGCACATTGTAATAGGTGGCAAGACTCTCCAACCGGGCATATATCCAATCTCGAGCAACATGTTTTTAAATTAGAAAATTGGAAAAAACAAATTTTCTTTTTGTTCCCGACCCGGGGATCGAACCCGGGACCTCTTAAAGTCAAGTCCAACATCTTGACTGCTAGACCACAGAGGCAGAGGTATTTAAATAGTTTTAAAAAATAAACACATAAAAGTGAAACATTATTTTAACCTGAATTTTTACATCTTTTTTTATTCTTTTTTATTTAATTTTTTCTGTTTTTTTGACATGTATTTTATGCGTTAATTTGTCCCTTTTTTGGACCTGCGCTTGGACCGGTTAAAACCCTGCTCACGTCTTCCGTATAAATAAATTATTTTTAACAGTCACAAGTCATTTTAGGTCATAAGTCGTAAGTCATTGGTCATAAGTCAATGTCATGTCAGGGTCTTGGGTGAAGCGGTGGCCTCATTACTCAAGCTCGCATAGTGAGATTTGGCGGCAACGAGGAATTATACGAAACGCTAATTTCTTTTGATTATTTCATTAGTGCACCTTCACTGAACAAAGTTGTACAAATTGCCACCAAAATTGACTAATTTCACTCAATACAAGCACGAAATTCAATAATTATGAAAAAACTTCGACCTTCTTTTCTATCAATGGCGCCAAAAAACTTGAAATCAAAGAGTATTTACCTATATACTACGTGCTTTAAATAATTGACTTCTTAAGTTTTTTCGTTACTTTTTTTTAAGTTAATTTGCCCCTTTTGCCCCTTTTTGAGGCTAAGACTTTAAAGCCATGCTGCCATGTCTTCTGTAGTAATAAATTCTTTTGGCCATGCTGCCAAATCTTCCGTATTAATTAATTATTTTTCTTGTTACTTATTTCTAAACTTCTTAAATTTCTTATTGTCTCGTTTCTCCTTTTTTAAATATCCATTTCCTTTACTAAGTTCAGAGGCTATTTAAGTCCTTAAATACTATACTTCCTTGAAGTTTTCATGTTATGTTTCTCCGTTAATTTTCTTTATTATAATATGTCATATCCTTGAATCTCCTATTATTTTACTGACAAATTATAAAATTAGAATGCTGAATCTCATTATCTTCTTCTACGATGGCGCCAAAACTTTCACGTCTTTTGTTTTCTCTCTATCTCTAATAGCAGTTTTATTTTATGTAAATTCGTAGCTTAATATTTCATTTCTCTTGTTGGTTTCGTATGCAACCTTTTTTCTTGTCCGGGCCTCTTTATCTTCTGTCGTGATAAAACGCTACAATTGTCTTACACTATTACAGTTTATTTAAAGAATCACATTAACACATCACTAAGTAATATTTACACATTGGTCAATTTACATATTATACATTTTTATTATTAATTATACATTTTTACTATAAATTATACATTTTATGTTATAGATTGGATGGAACCCTCGAAAAGCGCGCCTTCCCCCTTCGACCGTTCCCTCCAACCATTTACTTTTTTATTCTTGCGAGGTATTTTTATTTTAGCACTTGCCCTGTGCCCTTGCACTTTTCTATAAATTTAACCCAAGCACAGGGAAAATAAAAAAAAAGAAAAAAAAATCGAAATCATCTCAAGCCGACGAATGCTCTAACCATTTTGAGCTACTGAGGATTCAAGTCGCGTGGCGAAGTTTTTAATTCCTTTCTTACCTTTTAACGTGGATAGTTATGTCCTTTAGATACGTAGTTATGAGTACCTACTAAATAAGTTCATTGTTACAGATGAAATTCACAATTATGATGGCCTTAATTTTCGTTTCTCTGAAGATATTTTTATTTTAGCACTTGCCATGTGCCTATATTTTTTTGAAAAAAGCAAAAAAAAAATACAGAAATTTAATTCTTCAATATGACGACACCCGGGTCTCGTCCATATATATTAATCTGTGGTCTCGTCCATTCGTTTGGCCTAACACCACAGTTAAAGAGCACCGCAGCGCTTTTTTCCGGGTTGATATCTATTCGCCACTTCCTGAACCAATCGCCAGGATCATAGCTGCACGTCGGAAGCGTGCGCCTACGTGGTCGATTGGTCGTTGGACTACATGGACGTGCGGCGGTAAGGGTACGTCGTTCGTGAAGACTGTAGACGGTGTACAGTAAAGGTGAGAGTACCGAGCTCCGTGGCGCTCCCGTCTCTAGGGAGCAACTGCTCGAGAGAGTCCCTTCTACATGAAATCTGTATTTGCGATTTGACAAGTTGTCTCGTATGATAAGTACTAGGCACGCCCGTAGAACTTATAGATTATGCTGTTGTGACAAACCTTATTGAATGCCTTGGCCACAACGAAGAATAGCACTCCCTTATATAAGATTATCGATGCGTTACCTAATTTCCCGGTTAGTGTATTCTTATGACAGTGATGTCTAGCCTATAAGTAAGCATATCCAGTGTAAGGCCGTTGCTGTTGTTGCGCTGGATATCGCCAAATTGTAAGAATTTACTTTTTTGTAAAAATGTAATTGTAGGAATATGCTTCTTACAATTTAGATCGCGTGCTAGAAAAACATGTTGAAAAGGGTACATTAACATACCGATTCTCCAGCTGCGGAAGATCTAGAGGGGCTATTTGCAGACATCTTTTACAAAAGATTAAGGCTACAAACCAAATTTCCCTTCACGAGTCAATCTGAAAAAAAGAAAACCTTTACGGTGCTAGTTTTACATTTATAGCAGTTTGTAATAATTGTATTGCAACCCTACGATGCATACAAAGTAAACAGCTGATTTTGATAGATTCAAAAAACAAAGTGTCATTTACGATTATAGTTGTAAGCATTTTTTGTTTAAAATAAATAGTTTAGTAACTAAAAATAGATGCTGCGTATTAATTAATAATACACGGGCTGGTTAAAAACAGTACATTACATTTTTTGGACTGGGAATAGGTACCTACTAAACTAAAAATGTTTAGAGGAGTGGTAAGTTTCCCTTTGTTTAATAATCATTGTATAATTTATAATAGTTTAGATACAACAATTATTAGATAATCGTAAAAATATTATTGCGTTTGAATAGATTTATTCAATAACTATATATTCCCAGTCGAGAGCTAAATATTCATAGAACAAAGTTGCATGAAAGTCATTTTTTATTAACTTACGATTTTTTTTATTTATAGAGCATGCAAAGGTATTTTCACAGTAAAAAATATTTTACTATGAGAATCTGTGATATCGATATGATAACAATACTTGTTTCATTTAGTGTCATGTGATTTTGAATTTAGAAGAGCAACAGACTCACATTAACTGACTTTTGACAAAACAATGTAAATAATAAACATGATTTTTCGTAATTTCATATATTAGTAAATTTTTAAATCCATAATATTATGGGTTGTTTTGCAACAATAGTTAAGACTAGTGTAAGTTGTCCTATTATTTAATACTTACTATTTGATCACCCTACGATAACTGTTTTACGCTGTATATCTATTTATTTCATTACAGATAATATTTGGTGCAGGATTTTACACTGGTGTCTATGTAGCTCAAAATTATCAGGTTAGAGATTGTAAGAAATTTTAACATATAAATTAGTGTGTGAATATGGGTCCTAGTTTTACTTAAATGTAAGGTGACCCTAGACTCAAACTTATTACCATGTAATTTTTTTGATAGATACTAATACATAGAAATATGTGTATCAACCAAAATAAATTTAATGTACCCAAACATCAAGAACCTCGGTAAAACTAAACATCTATGTTTATCACAAAACTCCTTCCTCCAAGCATTGTGAGTGATGTTTGAAGTCATGTATATTTACTTTCTTCTCAACTAACAAGCAAATAACAATTGTAAAACCCAATTTTGTCAATTATGTAGAAGAATATCATATGTAGTCTGTTGATTTTATAGAATCATTGTCTTAGCAATATGACAATAACTGATGTGGCAATAATTTCATCATGCATTTACTTATATTGAAAGAAATATGTGGAGGGAACTGAAATTTGTAACATATAAACACTTAAAGAAGTTTAAAGATTTTGTCTGTTAGTTTTACTTTAATGAAAAGAAGAAATGTTCAATGTTGAAAAGAAAGTTTTGATGTAGGTAGGTACTCGGAATCATACACCATTTTTCTTTTTACTCATTGTACCAAGGAAGTCATTTATTCAGAAGGGTAAAGCAAAGTTAAGTTTTAAAGTAAATTAAATTTCTGTTTGAAATTTAATTGTTCCTGCCTCCATAATAACTCTGTCATGTTCCAGCTTGGATGGTAGGCTAGCCGGTAGACTTGCATAATATGCCTTACATCCCGGCCTCAGGACTGTGAAGCACCTGTAACATCTATGGTGTCTAAAGGCCACAGTTATCTCGTACCGTCAGGAGTGTCCTCAAAAATTGCTTATTTTAGATTACATTTCTTCTTACTGCTTGATTTAATACTTCTCAAGACTATTTTTTTTAACACAGGAAGCTCTTACTTATGTTTGTAGCAAAACAAATGAGGCATGTGAGAGTGCATTGGATAAAAAAAAGAAATGGTTGGTTGCTTTATTTCTTTTTTTTTATTTTATTTAAAAAAGTTTAACCAGGAAATTGAACACCCCTTTGGTCGAGAACTCAGTATACATGTAGCTGCAGTGTTTAAACGGCTTTCGTGTTATTACTTGGGTTTGTTTTATATGTTCATTGTACAATATTCAGCAACTATTGTAATATGAACACACATGTTTCAATTTCTTGGTCTGTGTTCTATGTATTAGTATCATTGATTAACAGCATATCTAAGAAAACAATTTGCTTAATCTAGGTATAGATCAATTTTAGTTTTTTTTCCTGAGATACGTTTTTATTAATATACAGAAAAACAACTTTCAATTTTCGTATTTTGTAGAAGTTTGTGTATATATAACTTAATTATTACTAAAAAGAGTTTGAAAAAGTTATGAGCCTACTGTACTGAAGTAATGTTACTTAATTCGATATTTGCATGTTGTACATTTTATCAAAAATGGTTAAGTAGAAAAGATAGATGTTTTGTTTCCAAAGGCACAACAAAGCATAACATTAGTGTTTAATAAGTTTATATTGAAAAGTAACACAAATTGATCCAATGCCAAATACAAATTATTTGCTTATGACATTGGTGTAAGTCAACATACATTGAAAAAGTACAAAAATAGAATATGTTCATTACACAAATGCTTGTCTCTGACAATAATAAAACCTAAGTCTCTTGAGTCAGTTTGTTAGGTATCCATCAAAACAATGTAGCTGATGAGGTGCTTGCTTAAGAATTATGATTTTGGAAGAATTACCCTGTAGTGCCATTAGTAGGTTAGCTAAATCATCAGAAAAAGTAGAGGTAATTCCTATATCCAGTCCTAAGATATCAAACAAAAAAGTAAAAAAAAAATATCTTCACGCCCATATCCCCGAAGAGGTAGGCAGAGGTACAACCAAGGCACCCACGACTAGCCGAAGACACTAAGTCCCGCAATGTGATAGGTGGCAAGCCTATCGCCAACCGGGCACATTTCCAATCCTGACCAACTTTTTTTTTAATTGGAAAAACCCAATTTACTTTTTGTTGGCCGACCCGGGATTTGAACCCGGGACCTCATGCAGTCAAGTCCAATACCCGGACCGCAAGACCACAGAGGCGATATCAGACCAATATAAACTTGTCAAAACTGCTCAGCTAAAGGACCCAAATTTTTTTACCACTGTTATATTGCCATGGATTATTTTTTCATTTTTTAATGGATTTCGTGCCAAGTCCCATATGGGTTAGGCAGAGAGTATCGAGTGACAAAAGTCACAATCTTTGCAGACCTGCCTGGCTTCTTCCCTTTTTATACACACACACCAATTTGGGAGACTCTTGACACCACTCTTGTGCTCAAACTCTTCCTGCCTCTGTGTCTATAATGTTGAAAATATTTGTGCCTGGTTAAAGTAACAGATGAACTTGCATACATACATTTCTTCACACCAAGTCTCTTACAGGTCAGACAGAGACTCTCTGTCACAATACTTTCAGACCTGCCTGGCTTTCTCCACATTCACTGTTGAAAGTACACTACACTCTTGTTTTGAACACACTTGAATAAAACCCAAGCAATTTGACTGTGAAATGTTAATCTAGGTCTCCTATTCACATTCCCAGAAAAGCTTAATAAATTTTACATGCAAACTTAGCCATTGGTAACACCTAATACATTATAAAGTTCAACAGGCCTAGTTTTTTCATTCTAAGAATGTTTCAGTCGCAAGATATACTTTCAATTCCTCAATTATGTCATATACCATTATAAACACAACCCATAACTTTCCCATATTTTAAAGTAGCTCTTCTTTTCCTGTATCTTATATCCAACCATAATTTTTTATAACCAAACTACATTATATTTACTTGCATTTTATTATGGCATTGAGGGTTGATTGTTTTACAGTTGTACAGTCTAACATAGGCCTTTTAAATTTATATCTCACTATCTCGGTAGGCACGTTTTAGTAGTTGAATCACAAGGGTATTATTTGATTGTGAAGTAAAGTATGTGGAAGTAATGGATGTGGAGGAAGCTCGGGCAAGTCTGATACTTGGCATTTGATATTTTCTGCTTACTCCACAGAAATCGTCTAGCCTAGCTGTGTGTGAGTTTTGAAGTATCAAATATTTACATTTCTTTAATTAAATATTTCTGAAAGTTTTTGATTTGGCACTCAATACTCCTATGATGTAAGGGACTATGAAGACATCCATGTATGTATTTACATTTCCTATTTTTTCTTAGATTGACAAGGTAGATGACCCCAAGGCTTTACTGGAAAAGGCACAAAACTACATTAAATCACTCACTGAAAATGATGGCAAGAAGAAGTAGCAGCAATTTAAAGACAAATATACCTCTAAATGGTTTTATTACTGTAAATAAAAGTTGCAATATTTTAAATAAATAACGTAGTAACTATTATATTGATTTTATTTATAACATTGATATACCTCCACCGACATGCTCTATTCTGATTAAAGGTTCTTCAAATGCTAACCAGTCACTTGAATGTGTGGGGAGGAGTCCCATACTCTGACATTTATAAAGTGCCAACAAAATATTCACAATGTTCCCAATAAAATAAACAAATTTTTGCCCTACAGCTTGAGTTCCTTCAACCATTTTAAATGTACTCTGAGTAGTAAACAAAGCTTTCACTGGTCTCACGATTAACATTCCAACCATCATTATTGGGAAAATAGAAATGGAATTCCCTGCCATATACATTATAAACAAATTCATGGGAACTTGCTTCAGTGGCCCAAGAGCTACATCCCACAACTTCTTGATCAATAAAAGATTGGAATCTGTATCTTTCGAGGATTCAGTATAGTTTGCATTAGCAGATTGACTGTAACCAGGCGGAGACGGCAATTCTGTAGCTTGAGTTTTATTCCTAAAAACCATTTCATTTATTAGAATCTACTATATATTTTTCAAACAAATACCTATTATGTAAATTACTTACTTTTGATTAAAATCTAAGGCCCATTTAAACTTCTTGTTTGATTTGAGAGACATTTTATTTATTTTTTACAAATTCCTTTTACAGTATCTTCAGCGGTAAAATAAATTTTCTTAAGGTATAGCAGATATTATAGGAAAACTAAACGTAATTAGAATATAATTAGGTACACACATAAAATGCCTAACCTAATTTTGTTTTTTAGAAATGACAAATCAATTATTTTGATTTTTGACGTATTTTTATGTCAACTGTCAAGTTTGCCATATTTTGAGTATATATGCTAGTCTGTGCAACTTAGGGCTGTTGATGCAAAAAATGGTATTGGTATGTAAACACACAACAACTGTAGTACTCCGACTCTGTAAGTAAAAGTATCGAAATATACCTGAAACATCGTTCTTAAAAAACATAATTGTTAAAATATCGATATTTTCATTTTAGTAATTTTGATGTGGATGAACATAAACGATGTATCGATAATTTTTTTTTTTATGAAAGAACTGTTAATATTTTTTTAAAAACTAAATACGTATTTTTTCAATGTACATGTACAATGTATTGGCTGGTACAAACCATATTTTTGCAAAATACTTGGAAATAGAACACATCAAATCTATGAATCGCACTATATACTCTGCCCTAAAAAATAATTATATAAAATACATAGTTAGGTATATAGGTTTATTTGGCTTCTAGGGTTAATATCACAAGTGTGGTCTCATCTTTGGTTTATTTTGCTGCCTTGTGGCTCTTGCCTGCCAAAAGTTTGACATCCCCTGCCTTAGGGAATGCCATATCTACATGCAATTATATTTTCTTACTTATTATTAATTATTCTTAAAAGAATCTTACTAAAATCCGCAAACATAACAATAATAAGTAAATGCCCCATATTATAAGCTATATTAAATAAAAACTCTTTTCAAACTGTGTCTATCTAAGTGTATCATAAAAATCGTTTACATTGAAGACTTTACATGTTTAGTTTTTAGTTTAGTTTAGTTTACATGATTGACAAGTTTCTTCTACCTTTCAGTAATTTATGTGAGACATTGATTAATCAGACAGTAGGGATTCCACATATTAGAGTGCTGTACAGCAACTTGCGTGGGTATGAGTCTACCACCATACCTATTTCTGCCTCCACAGTGACAGAGTTCGATAAGTCATATTCCGGTCCGGTATACTTACTTGTACATTGAACCTAAAGAGAATATATTCACTACGTGATTGGACTTATCATCTCAGCTATAGGACATTCACGTACCTATAACACATATGGTGTCTTCAGGCTACGGTTGGATTACTATCAGGAGGACCATGTGCTTGTTAACTGATTTATCACATAACAAAAAAATATATAGAAATAAGTACCTAACTAAAGCCTTTTAATGCATAGGACGTTTCAAGTTCCTTCTATTGTAACTCCTGACTGAAAAAGTGGGGTGGAGTTCTAATTTTGATCAACATTTGAACAGTCTCACCGGTTTCAATGCAGATTTTGTTCGAAACGTAAAGTGATATATAGGAAGTAGTAAATTATTCATAAGGTAAGTATAGACTAGCCTTTTCTTGCTGTAACGTTCTTACGAATAGTAGGCATAATACAGATAATAGTTCAGTTTCCAAAGTATTTGCAATAGATTCGTCAAGTCTATTTGTCTGTCCTTCCGTATGTCACTGATACGTAAAGATTTTCTTACAAAAACAGAAAAATCACAATAAGTTTTAGAGGTTCTCTTTTTTATCAAATCCATAAGTGAATTATTTATGGATATCATATTTTATGGATCATAGTGGATTGAGGTAACTACTATCATTTTTTTTTTTGAATAGTTTGCTCGAGAGACACTTCCAAAGCGGTAAAAGGTGTCCCTCATCCTGTAACATCTAAAGTTGGAGAACAGTTTTATGTATGATCTAAAAAAATTATGACGTACTGTGTCACTTTCCACCGAGGAATGGTTTGGTTGTTAGTGTTTTTTTAATAGGTAGGTACTGTTACACCAATATTTCAAATAGTTGTGTTGTGTAGAATCGTCCAAGCTGTCAGCATATTATGCCTTTTATCATGATGTCTTTGATGTTATAAATTCGCGCTAATAGCAGAAGAGGTGCAAACCGCAATCACTGTAAAGTATCTAGGATTTAAGATCTTTTCTGTTGACTGAAACGATTTTTTTACCATGATTGCTAGAGCGAATAGGGATGCAAACATCGTTCATAAAAACATCGATGTTTTCATATGTGTAATGTCAATAAATAAAACCTCGACGTTTATGAACAATAAATCGATTTCTATGAACGATGTATCGATATTTTTTATAAACTATGGTTAATATTGTTTTAAGCACGAGGAAACGCGTTTTTTCAATGTACTATAATGGACAGCGCCCAGTTGGATGGGCCGCATCGCAGCGCAATAATCCGCCTAGATCGCTTGCATACATTTTGTATGGAGCAACGCCCACTGGACTTGGCCGCATCGGGGCGGATTATTGAGCGGCGGATTTCCACGAGGCACCCCGCGCTCATACCCCGATGCGGCCTACAGTGACCAAAGATCCTGATGTTACTGTTAAGAAAAGAGCACTATGGTATTTTAATGCTAAAGTTAGAATTACTAGAGGCGCCACTTTCCATACTTGACGATTTTAACGTCGAGTGGCCTCTCTATTTCGTTGCTCTACTTTGGTACTGAGTACAAAAATCCGCGCCGATGCGATGCGGTCCAGCCCGCATCAATATGCTTTGCAATGCGATGCGCCCAAAGAGTAAAGTAACTGTCCATAAAGGAAAAGAGATACCTCTTTGCCGATTTCCGAAACCTATGGAAACTACCGCTATCTGGTGACTGTTTAATTATACTAAATGTGTTAGTGTGAGTGTATATTATATTCACACACAACTAAGAAGATTTTTTTTTTATTTGCGTGCTATTGTAAGGCTACGCGCACACTGGTGACTTAGTTATCATCACAACAGTACATTTTATCTTATTCATGTTCAAATTTTATTCGAATACGAATGTACTGTCACGGTGATCATCACCAGCACGCATAGCCACACCACATTGTCTCAAATTAGTCAAGTCGCTTTATGAAACGTTCACAGTGATTTTTCGTACATTTATGTTAAATATTATAAAAAGAATTAAATATGCATGAAGTTTATTTTGTCTCCTTCTGCAATATATATGCACGTAAAATGAAAAAGTTGAAAATTTTAAACTTAAGCAGTATGCTTTAAACAAAAATTAAATGAAACATAAAAGCATGTGATGAAGTTTAAATTTATTACAAATTTACATTAAATATCGTTTATTTCTTTGATTTACCAACTGGTTTTCCTGACATACAATATTGTTTGCATTTAAAATCAATTGATATAAAACAAAGTGGTAAATCGTGTCAGCTGGATATCCATTTTGAAAAGTTAATGCCCATGAGCTATGACTTATTGGGTGCGGAACTGAATGCATCTAAGCACCTAAAATATACAAAGTATATTAATAATAATCAATTACCGCTTTACAACAACACTGTCCCCGTGTTGGTCTGGGCTCCTTTGCAGAATAGACCATCTGTCTTCCTGTCAGGCAGCTCGTGAAAGGCGAGCATAGGCTTACCATCACTAACACCGTAACATCTCACTAGGTGGTAGAGTTTCGTAGCGACTCGGTACCACCAACTTACCTATTCCTGCCATCATAACGTCGTTCGGTGGATAAAGTAGCTGGTAAAAATAATATATCATTTAATATTAATATGGAATTATGGACTCTGGACTCAATCAACCAAAAAATAGATGCAACTCACTTATGTAGTAATATTTTGATACAATAAAAAAGAAACCTCGCAAAGACGTTTTGAACTTTCAGACGTTTGTTAGCCAACCACGTTAAAATTTGGCTCAGCAGTAGTTTTACTCGAAGGGCAGTCACAGAAAATAAAATTGGAACTGATATACTTTAATGAAAGTGAGTGTCTTTTTAAAATGTTATCCCAGGAGGCTAAATAATCTGCAGACGTGGGCGAAGACTGGTGTACAATATATTGATGTAGGTAATTATGTAATTAAAAACTTACTAAGTTCATCATATCCGAAATTACACCTCGATTTTAGTTTTCCAACCATATATTTTATCACCATAAAATATGGTTATATGGTATGGTATGGTGGTTGGTACAAAATTAAAAACACAACATTAAAAGCAATAAAAAAATAGCCACAAGAAACTTAAGAATATGAAAAAGATAACAAAGAAATATTAAATTCAACAATTTTCGGAAATGTCACATTTGACAAGAAACTTTAAAAAGATGGGTGCACAGAACAACTATAGTACTCCGATAACAAATCATACAAATTCTGTGGGACCGAAATATCTTACAGCCTCTTGGCCTCTAAAGAGGTGGCCTCTTGGTTTCCACAAACATTGTGCAACTTGGATTATTTTTATTATTTTATTACACTTGCGATTTTGTATTATTATTGAATACAATTGTACACGTGACGATTTGTTTTTTTAAGATATATGTATTTTTAATAAATAATATAGTTTTAGGAATAACTGCCATACAAGAAAGTATTTAGCATGTTTCCGTATACTTGTTTTTTTTTCGTTTATTAATATTTTACATGGTTCGTAATTAATCTATTTAAATGAAAACTTACTTACCGTCTTAATAAAAAAATCTATTTTAAGAAAACAACAAAAAGGCTAAATCTATTTATTTGGTAATAATTTCTGAATCATAACATGATGTTTGTGGTTTAAAGGTTATAGAAAAAAACATGGTCTTAAATACCATCGATTTTAAACTAATAGTTAATGCCTATATAGACATTCGGTAACCAATTTTTTGAGTGTATGATGTACAGAAAATCGTCCTTATCAACCTGCCTCCATCTTTAACTATTTACACCTGTTATTATTATGGTATTTAAAATAAAAAAACTTAAGGTTATTTAATTTTCAAGAAGATCATTGGTGACGAACGATATATGCATTTGTGTTTTGAACATCGGCGTAGTTTTATCAGTGTGGGTGTTTATTAAATTTATTACAGTCTTCATTTAAAACTACTGTGTATTAGCAGAGATTATTATTATTTAACATCTCTGGTATTAGTATCACCGGCTAACACGATATTGTGGGGTTAGAGTTTGTGTAATTCTTCCAGGGATAATATTATTTCTTTATATATCAATCTGTGATTTTTTCACTTTTTTCTATTATTTGGTATAGATTACGATCGGTAAGTTACGTGTCGAAATCTACGACACTTTTGGTCTAAAAAGTGTTTTCAAAGTTTTTATAGGAATAATTTACAGCGACAGTAGCGAATATAAACTTGACAAGACATAAACTCATGGTAATGGCTCTGTTTCGCAAATTGCAAAATGTGTCCTTTTTAAAATTATTTCCGAATTTAGCAACATATTTTTATTTTTTATGAGTTTTACTCCATCTCTCGGGTCCCATAGAAATTAATAAAATAGTCTATTGGTAAGTAACAATGTTCACATCACCTGGATGTGTGTAACACGAGATTCAAAATTGGCAGTAATCATCACTATAGATAATCTACTATGATCATCCCTGTAGTCTTTGATCTTCGACGTCACAGTCAGATGTCATTTTGACTCCGGTATCTGACGATAGAGTCGCTACTGTTCATACAATTTTGACATTATTTTGACTGTGCACCCATTGGATGCGCCTCGGCCCGACACGCTCCGCCCCATCAACAGTGGGCGCTATCCTTAATAGGTATGACTACATCGATTTGCTATTGATAATTAATTGGCTGACAAAAACTATATTTTTCGCAAATAACTAGAAGTAGAAGACGTAAATTATTTTGCTAGAGCAAAGTTGCATTACGAGTGCTTAACAACAAATCGTTGCTTAGCAACGAACAGTGGAACATCACGGGAACATAATATAACATTTTTTCAAATAAATATAATTGCAAGTCTTATATCTCTTATATTTCATGATCTCGTGAGAGGTCACGAGAGTCATGTTAACTGTGAACTAAATGTTAGTTAATGGTAATGCAATAACCCAAATTAGTAAAAAGGCCACATATACATATGTATATGTGGCCTATGTATGTTTGTTTGTGTTCGTATGTATATATAAGTAATATATGTATATCGTCGATGAATTACCAATACCTCCTAACTGACAATTGTGAAAATATCTACTAAGTCAAAGAATTCATTCGTTCGTTAGAATTTTATGGCAATATTTCCTAAGTGTAAATTTAGATTCTTAACACTTAGGAGGTATTGGTACTTCATCGACGATATGTATTATTCATATTATCAGCCTTAGCTTACAGACGCGTCTGATATGTGTGCACATGCCGTTCGCGGATTCGCGAGTTGGATTCGGCGGTCGATCTCTTTCTTGAAGCTAGATTTACCTAACTAAATAGCTTGACCTAGTAGGTATACACACTGATCAACAACTTTAAGAATTAAGTTGCTAATTTGAACTGGTATAGGTGCAACATGAACGTTGGACATGACTTTCGTCTTGTCCAAGTTCATCTTAAGACCCACCTGTTGAGAAACTCTATCGAGGTCTCCGAGCATCTTGCTCAAGTCTTCAAGCGATTCCGCCATGACTACAATATCATCTGCGAATCGAAAGTAAGTGATGTACTCGCCATTGACATTGATGGCAAGTCTTTTCCAGTTCAGAAGCTTGAAGACATCTTTCAGTGCAGCAATGAACAGTTTCGGAGAAATTACGTCTCCCTATATCACACCTTTCTGCAACTGGATCGGTTTCGAGCTCTGATCCTGTAACCGGACTGACATAGTGGCCTTTTCGTACAAACACCTCAAAACTTCGCTGTTTCGATAGTCGATGCGGCACCGCTGTAGTGACTGGAGCATCACCCATGTCTCCACCGAATCGAAGGCTTTCTCGTAGTCCATAAACGCCAGACATAATGGCCGATAATACTCCTCGGACTTCTGTATAATCTGGCGCAGCGTGTGAATGTGATCTATGCTATGCTAAAGCCTTTACGGAACCCGGCTTGTGCGGGAAGATGAAAATCGTCCAACCTGCGTGATATTCGGTTCGTGATGACCTTTGTAAACAACTTGTAAACGTGACGTGAAAAATTATAGACGCATCTCACTTCTGAAAGTGAGATGCGTCTATATTTTTTCAATAAGGTTTTGTCACTTTTTTTGAAAAAGAGAACCACTACACTTCTGTTCCACGCTTTTGGAACACTGCATTGAAGGATAACGGAATAAATAGCTTCTGGAGGACCTAGGATTCCTCCCGCTCTCAGTAGCTCAGTAGTAATTCCATCGTCCCCCGGCGCCTTACTGTTCTTCAGTTGTTTCAGAGCCATCCGAATCTCGTACAGGCTTACGTCCGGGATGTCTTCGGAGTAATGTCGGGTGAGTTTGGCTCAAGGGTCTTTAGCCATACTGACAACGGGTCGTGGTGAATTGTACAGCTGTCCATAGAACTTCTCGACCTCTCTCATAAACTCAGCCTTAGATGAAATTACGGTGCCATGTTCGGTCTTCAGTTTTATCAGTCGGGTCTGGCCAACAGACAAATCCCGACCACTTTGGAGCCCTTATTACGCTCGATAGCGTCTTTAATACGAAACGTATTTAAGGTGCGCAGGTCTGTCCGCAACGCCTTGGAGACTTGTCTGTTTAGCTCCCTGTACTTTTGCATGTCAACTGAAGACTGCAACCGCATATTATCCCGTTTGCCAAATTTATTTTATGTTTGACTAATAGAAAATAAGTACTTGACATGTAATTTGTTATAAGGAAAACGATTATTTCTAACTAAGTATTATTTAATAATTTCGCTACAACTTTTAAATATTAATTGTTTACGTAAAATTTAAATTTGTAATTTAAAGCAAATTTTTTAAAACAAATTTGCATGTCAAAAATGGTGAAATAGGCCTGTACCTACTTTTACTACATCAAAACAACTTAATTTGTAACCCTGTTTTGCAAATAAATTATTTGAATTTGAATTGTATGGAGTGAGTGAAATGGGTCGTCAAAATTTAGCCAAATTCCATGCAAAGTTTTCCCCGTCCTACTTGCGCTAGACTGCTGTCACTGTCAGACAGATCGTAGGAAAAGTACTTAATACTCCTTAGTACTCGTAATTCTATTATTCACATGTTATGCATGTTTTATCTATATTTTATATTAGTGAATAGTATGTGTAGATGTAGATGCCCTGAAAATAACTTGGTGCATTTATAAATCATATAAAAATACAATCGCATTAATTTAATTTAATAGGAATATATAATAATAACAAATCTTTCACTAGCCTAGCTTTGGTATCTATAGGTAGTTTTATTGTGATTAGTAAAATATAGCGAAACGTAATAGAAACGTAGATAAGTGTCGCGTTAATTTTGGTAATGTAAAATTTGGTAATGAGCTCAAAATAACAATGTTTACAATACCTGGATTTTGTCAACGATTCAACATTATGGCTATTTAGTGAGAATCTAAGAAATAAAACTGCACTCAATACCGTCTTTACCATAAGGGCACACGGGGCCAGTGCCCAGGGGGGTGATTATGTAACTCAGTTACCAACTCAAAATGGATGAGTGTACATCGAATGGCTGTCAAATGACGTGTTTTGTATTTGCTATCTCCAGTGACCAACAGAAATACAATAGAGATAGCAAACACAAATGACGTCATTTGATGTACACTTTTACAGTTTGAGTTGACAACTGAGATATATAATTACCCCCCTGGGCCCCTATACTCAGAGGGCCCCGAAGGATCGACCATTTCACTCACTTTTAACCTTAAAATATGTTGGTTGGGTACATTACCTTTTTCTCGTGGCCCTAATTCGGGAGCGTTCAGTTTCGTTCAGTTTAAGAACAACTAAGTAATTTGTCAATAATTATGAGCATCGAAAGTGACATTCTTCAGAAAATTGTGTTTGAGGATTTAATAGAAGATTTTGCTTAACAGAAATCCCGAAAGAAACTATTATCGTCATCATAAACAAAAACAGCAGCATACTAATATTATTAATGACATACTGTTATAAAATAATGTAATTGATTACCCAGAAAATCATAATGATAAAAAAGTTAAGTTTGATTTCTTTATATTCCAAAAGGGCCCAAATTTTTTTGTGCCCAAGGGCCTCAGCATAATCTAAGACGGCCCTGATTGCACTTAGATATTTCGCATTTCAGTTTTGTAAAAAAAGTTATTGTGCTATTATATTTCATAAATACAAAGCAAAGAAAAACATTACAGGTAGCTTACATAATATGTTTCCAAAACAACAAATAGTTTTTTGTTTACAAAAATGTTATTTATGGAGTTATGCTCGAATAAAAGTAGGTATGTAGAAATATTTTTTGTATTGATTAAGACATTGGAAAAACATCGTTAAAATGTCACTTTATGAAAAATATATCACTGGTTTTGAATTTTAGCATCCATGTTTATAAACATTTATGTAAGCATCGTTTGTATCCCTATGGTCCAACTAACTTTCATTCTTCATTAGCGCCTTTGTTTCTAGCGATCCAGCGTCAGACTTCATTTCTTGAGGTTTGGCACTTGATACTCTCTGCGTAGATATCTCGTAAGTTAATTGGCGTTAAAATATATATGTACCTACAAGTATTTTAACGCCGTATGAAGTAAGCAGTGGTATAATCAGTTCCTATACATATATGTATAAGACACTAAGCTCCAATGTTGTGATAGGTTGCAAACCTATCACCAATCGGTCTTAAATTCAATCCCGGGCATCATTGTTTTTATAAGAAAATTTGAAAAAATTGTTGTCCGACCCGAAATTAGACATAGGATTTTATCAACGACAAATATTAGTAACCTATCGACAGGCTTTCTAGAGTTTTGTAGCTCTAAATATAAAATATTTTTGGTAATTATTAAAAAGTAACAGAGGTTGACTAGTAACTAATCTAAAATAGCTCTACCTTTTATCTTAGATAGATTATAAAACCTCTCGTCTATAACAATCATAACCTCTAGAGTCCGGAGCCTTTTTTTTAAAAAAAAACATAATTTTATATTGTATATAAGTTTAAGGGGTGGCACGGAGACTAAGAAAACTTTTCCAGTGAGTCTTCGTCTATGGACTTATAAGAGTATATCGAGACTATGTTCTCACAAAATTCAAATTCGGCGAAAACAAAAAGAACGGGGTTTTTAAAAGTCTACGTACTCGTCTGGGGATATAAGGTTTCTAGAGGATAAATCAAGACCATCCCATCTGTCCACACCGGGAGCCGGAAATCGACAGACAGGTGGTTATTTAAGGTAATTATTTGAAAAATAGGGCATTTGTCTGAATCTTATTGAAATTAGGCATGATTCCAATCTAAATGTTTATCTAGTAAAAACATTTTATATATTTAAATTGATTTTTTTTTTTACAAAACTATTCTATTCTTCTTTTCTTTTGGCTTTCCCGTTGGTACGGATTCTGCCAATATCATGTCAGTCATGGGAGTGACACATTAAT
>NJDC01000914.1:25639-35845 GCA_002245475.1 Calephelis virginiensis
AATATATCCGGCTAACGAACCTCAGTGGTCATGTCTTTTTTCTTATAAATTTAATTTACAAAAGTATATTAAGTACATGTATTATTAATTTGTAGAGATTGTTATAAGGAACAATTAATTTTAAGCATTTCTGTCTTCTAAATATTCTGAAATCTTAAAATAACTCTAACCATACAACTTAAATTTAATATTTTTTTTTAATTTATTAAATATTAAGTCTTTAATATGCTTGTGAATTTTATCATCCGAGTTCAAAAAAACGAGGAGTTTCTCAATTCAGCCGGTATATTTTTTTTTCTTTTTTATGTATGTACACCGATTTCACCGAGGTTTCTGAAACGATTTACATAATTATTTTTTTGTTTGATGCAGAATAGTTTCGAATTAGTCCCGTAAAAAATTAATTCAGGTAGGCCTATTAGCTTTTTTTTATTTTATAAGCATTTTTTATCTAATTTCACCTATCCCAATGTTTATTTTATTAAATTAAATCATATCAGCCATAAACTTAAGTATTAAATAAAAATAACTACGTTAATAAAAACCGACTTCAAAATTAAACCTAAAACTAAAAAAGTAAAAATAATAAAGATTTAATATTATTTACATACTATCTATTTGATGTCAAGCTAATTATATACTTACTTATAATATAATATTTAGTTTAAGGCTTGGCACCGACTTCAAACCGATCAGTAAATAGCACATATAAATAATAGATAGTATGTAATTAATATTAAATCTTTATTATTTTTTAATTTTTAGTTTTAGTTTTGAAGTCGGTTTTTATTAACGTAGTTATTTTTTTTTGTAAAATCGTATACATTGGTCCATGAAAGAATAACTGATTCTGTGGAGACGAGACTTATGCACAATAAGATTGTTTTTATTCTTCGTGTTAACAGCGTGTACATCACAATTTTCCTCAAACAAATTCATATATTATGGACTTATAACAAGTTTCAAAAATATATTAAGAATATTTATTTCTTTAAACTTTTCCCTGAGGGCAACTCTTGGGCCTAAGTTTTGAATTGCCCGTATAGCCCTCAAACATTGTGTTTACCTCAGCCGAGTTTCCCTAGACATGAATGTAATAAGACAGCTGTGAAAATAACTAAAATAAACAATTCCGGCGGTGTCAACATCTGTTAACTGCCTTAATTTCTTAACAACGTAAGCTGCTGAGCTCAATCTGATAGGAAGTTTTACAATGTGCGGGTCCCATTGCAGCTTTTTATCTACAGTGATTCCTAAAACTGTGGTGGGATTTTAAAGGTCCAGTTTGTTCCCATTGAGTTGTATATTGGCATCTACCTGCCTTACATAAGGCATTGAAAATTTGATGGACTTAGTTTTTTTTCATTTAGAAAGAGATTGCTTACATTGAACCAGTGTAAAACTTTTGAAATCGCATCTTTCGTTTTATCTTACTTACCCAGTCGTCTTTTCACTTTAAAAAATAGTGAAGTCTCATCCGCAAACAACGCTATCCCATAATTATCTCTTACACAGTAACTGTACGTACGTAGAAACTATCTGAATACCGATTACGGATACTGGCCTCGATTTAACAAAGATGATTTGATTGTTCCTTAGTAAATACTAGCTGCTACCTGCGGCTTCGCCCGCGTTTTCACAGAAACCCGGTGTGCGATCGGGATTAAAAACAGCCTACATGTTAATCCAGGTCACAATCTATCTGTCTTCCAAATTTCAGAAAAATCCGTTCAGCCATTCGAGCGTGAAAAAGTAACAAACATCCATACATCAATATTTACAAACTTTCGCATTTATAATATTAATAGGATCTATTCCTTTAACGAGCTTGTATGTAAAGACTAATTGAAATCTTTAGTTTTATAATTTTTTGGTACATTCGTGTTTAAATACATTCTTGCCATAATTTATTGGTATGCATATTTCAGATTAGGAAAGGAGAAACCGTGTTTATTCCTTTATCTTCAATACATAAAGATCCAAAATATTATCCCGATCCAGAAAAATTCGATCCTGAAAGGTTTTCTCCAGCAAATAAACATCTAATCAATCCAATCACATACATGCCGTTTGGAGTGGGACCCAGGAATTGCATTGGTGAGTTTTCTATATTATTCGCCTTTAGTAAGATGTGCGGATTTGATTATCACACAGCTACCACCAATTGCATCAACTTTGTGGTCGCTATAAGGATGTATAATAATTAATTAGCGCTTTTAAAAATGTTCAACCGACGCCCAAAAAGGCAACCGATATTTCCTTAGAAAAACAGGTCATAATTCCACGATATTCCCATATTAATTTTATTATGATTCGACTATTTGATTAAGTCGTCAACATAAGTAAAAAATTTATACATTATTACGTATAACTCAAGAACCACTGTTAGGATTATAATAAAATGTATGTGGACCTTCTCGGAACCATTTCTTATGTTTCATAAAAAGACTTCTTCTCTTTCAAATTCCAAGGTGGAACCAAAGAACAAGTTGGAGTCGGTTTTTGCAATTTTATTGCGGTTAATAATGTGGTATAATTTTTAGGAGCTAGATTCGCGTTGTGTGAAGTGAAAATCTTCTTGTATCAAATCCTGCAGAACATCGAAGTTGGTGTCTCACCTAGGAGTTGCATACCTCCTCGTATCCGTCCAGACAGATTTACTACAGCTATTCAGGGTGGGGGCTGGCTACAATTCAAGCTGCGTGATCGTACTGTTGCTAAACCAATAAACAGTCAATAGCTACCTATTCAAAATAAAAAAAAAACAAAGTCCTTTGCAATATATAAATATTTCAAAAGAACATAAAAAAATAAGAAAATCTTTCAAGTTTGAAATAAAAAATATCTATATAAGTTCGATTTTAAATAAATAATCTGATATTTGTCTTTGTGTATTATTTATTATCTTTATTATTTATTATTTATAATTTTCTTTACTATTAAGACAATACAAAAGTATTGTCTTAATAGTAAAGAAAATTATAAAAATTGAAAACTGTAAAATAGTCCTACAAAGACTTGTAAAGAATTTTTTTTATTAGGAAGTCTATCGGTAACCTGTACTTTTCAGATTGGACCATCAAGGACAGTTAAAGCTTCGGATCCTATTCCGGGCAGGTCGTTTCTAGGCACTATGCAATCTGTAGTGTTATTGATAATGACTAACATTTGCAAATTAAACAACTGCAAAGAACTTTGGACAAACTGGGGAATGCCAGTACCATAACAGGAGTAGACTCGAACGCGCACTCTCCACTGTGATACTTTCAAAGAAATAAGAACTCGGGCAGAGTCCCCGACACAGAGCACCGTCGACGAGAGATGGAGGGATTCGTCATGTGTAATTTTATATTTATAACGTAGAATTTGACCCACCTAAATTGATTTGACATGATGGCGAATCCAATATTGACCTGACTTTTAGACGAGGGCCCAGTGGAAGTTAAGAACTGGAGAGTGCGGGTTAGAGCAAATATCAGTGATCATCAATTGATCACATTTGAGGTTGCCCGGAAAAATGGCTATGCTAGAGCAAGAAGAGCATCGTGTGGAATTGTAGGTACCGACGTCAATGGTAGCACTCGTAATATATTTACTTGTAATATGTACATCTTACTAACCTTGTAAATATCTCTGTTTTTGAATCCTTTTATCATCATATTTACTTGTGATGTGTGTCTTTCTATCCTTGTAAATATCTCCATGTTTTGACTATTTTTGAAATTAGGTCCCTTATCATTGTTATTGTTCCTTTTTTTTCTTTTCGTTTTTACATATTTTCGTTTCCATTATCCTTATAAATCACTGAAATACACCAAAATTTACAATATTTGACATCTTCATTGACACAAATGATTATTTTGAAGATGTCAAATATATTTCTTTTTCATAGAAAAGAGGACGTTTAGGTGACGTAAATTTCTAATCGACCAATAAGATCGCTTAATTTTAAATGTTGAATTCCGGAACAAGTCGAGCTGCTATAAAAGGCGGACGATCCCGTCAAAAAATATATATTTTTAATACCAGAAGTTTTATATTTTAATTTAACAGGAATGGGTTTTAGCACCTTCAAAATAACTTGGAACACTTAGAGACTATAGACCCAGAGGCAAGTCACCGACTAGAGTGGAGGTTGGAAGTAGACTTGCTTCAGAACTGTATGTTCCACAGAGGTACAGCTTATAAGAATGCAGACTGCTGATGAAGCAGTCTGGTGGTCAGCATTATGCCGTAAATGACCAGGGTAAAGCACCGTTCCTTAAGAAGGAACTTTTTAGTTAAATGAGAAGTTCCAGATTTAAATATTAATTCTTAATTTTTGTAAAGGTTCTTGTAAAGAGACTTGCTGGTCTGTCTGTTGGTCATGATCTTGTTCATTATCCTTGATTTGTAACTTTAGAACAGGGACGCTTATTTGGAATCTACCGCTAGGTCTTTTTACATTTATAACAGTTATACATAAAATAAGTAGAAACATTTACAATGATAAGAATGGTTATTTTAGAATAATGTATGGCATATTTTACAATATGTAGACTATCTGTCAATTCCGCTTCGTCCACATTCGTAACTAAATTTTCGTGACTGGTGGACGCATAAATAATGTTTTTTCTCTCTTTCGTAACCAGTTACTAAAAAACATTTTTTTTTCCATTTTCATAACCAGAACTCTTTGTCACATAAGGTCTGATAGTACTTTATTCGGAATAATTATTTTATGGCGAAATATTTATCTTTAAATATGATCAGTTAATTGTTTTTTAGTAACTGGTTACGAAAGAGAGAAAAAAAATCTTTGTTCGTAACCAGTTACGAAAATTTAGTTGCGAACGTATACGAAGCGGACAATTTTAATAACACATCACTACAAACTTTTAAACTAAATATGGCATACACGGCAAGCATGAGGTCTGTCAAGACGGCACTTCAAATTCATGCGAACATGAGCGCAGACGAAACTATGGTTATTTCTTTTTTCAAAAAAGTAACGCACATATCCCCGATGAGGTAGGCAGAGACAACCAAGACACCTACGACTAGCTGAAGACTAAGTCCCACAATGTGATAGGTGGCAAGCCTATCGCCGACCGGGCACACATCCAATCCCGAGCAACTTTTTTTTATTAGAAAATTGGAACTGAATTTTCTTTATGTCGCCCGACCCGGGAATCGAACCCAGGACCTCATGAAGTCAAGTTCAACACCTGGACCGCTAAACAATGGAAGCGACGACGAAACGACATTTGTTAAAAAGAGGTAAAGAGATGTTGCTTAATTATATGTCGATTCCACACAGATATTTATACAACTAAATTTTGCTACAAATCATTGTTGCATTTCTTTAAGTTCCTATTACTATGACATTACTCCAACAAATTGATGCTTAGAAACAATTTAAACTACATTTTTTATATATCACTCAATATTTGCTCCTTGTTGGGTAGCTTTCTTAGACAATATATAAAAAGGTTAAACAAAATGGGGGTAATTATTAATTAGTAATTGGGGTTCATTGACCAGAAGTGTGCACGTCACAATCTCTGCCAGTCTATTGGACAGCAATTCTGTCCCGATTTACGTAAATAAAAAATATCCCTGGATAATTCACACAAATTGAATCTAACCAGAAAGCACGCTAATTATATGCTTGTGTTATGGGTGTTAGTCAATGATTCTAATATATAGAAATACTTAAATAGACACCAGAATACATTTAATGCAATGACAACAGTATAGGCATTATTCGATTAATTTTTCAATTGATCACTTAGTTTTATTAATTTTAATATAAAATAACTTTATCGTGATTAGGTTAATCGTAATGGTAATCTATTGTCTAATCGTTACTAAGCAATACATGTTGCTATTTTCTGTAAGATAAAAAAACTAATTATTTTTCAATCCCTATTGAAATATTTTAACTCTTATTTCATATAAACCGATTTTCAGCTGTGACATAAGGTAAGCTCCTCCCGGCACTTAATGTCTTATTACCGGAATGTCCACTCGGTTCATTATGTCTACTTCCCTTAATGTCCATTCCCTGATTGTCCATTTCCCTGAATGTCCACTTTTCCAAATGTACACTTCTCCTAATGTCCTCTTCCCCGAGTATCTGATTCCAAAAATAGAATTTTATTGTACAGTTTTTAATTCTTTTTTTTTAAAAAAAAGGTTTCTTACAAAGTTGTACAGTTTTTAATTATTTTTTTTAAAAAAAAAAGTTTTTTTTTACACAGAAAAAAATATGATCTTCTTCTTCACTCAGGATCATTATATATATATACAGTCTATATGCAGTAGTGTGTACGGTGTGGCGGCGGGTTGCCATGCGCAATCGACGATATACGATATCTAAAATAGTACGTCTACGTATTAGTCTAAAATCGTATTATTTTATTTTATCATTATGACATATCTAGTTCCTATCGTAATCTGTTCTTTTCTGAATATTACTTTTACAAAATAATGACGATGTTTCACATCTGCCAGGCGTCCCGTGACGGCTCACATTTTTTTGTTTCGAGGCCTCCATGTCCCCCGTATTGACCCTGCCCTATGTGAGAATAGGCCAATCTGCCTTTACTACTAGGCAGCTCGTAAAAGGCGAGCGAAGCTTGAACTAGTCTCTAGCATTTTGACAACTAAGTGGGAGATTTATGCGATGACTCACCCGGAAATTTAAATGTTAAAGGTACCACCGCCTTACCTATTATTCCCGCCGCAATGCTCACTGTCATGTTCTGGTTGGAAGGTTATGTATCCGGCAGACTATCACATAAGACATAACATCCCTGCCTAAGGGATGGCAACGCACCAGTACCATCCTTGAAGAGAAGATTTTCATGTCGCTCAAGCATCAACGTTCAAAGAAGAGTTTCTTAGAAGAGAAGTTGGCTACTTAGGCCACATAATCACTGAAAATGGAATCAAACCTGACCCATCTAAAATTAAAGCGATCAAAGAATTCCCAGTTCCAAAATCACCAAAAGACATTAAATCATTCTTAGGCCTAGTTTCCTGTTACCGTAGATTTATTCCTGAGTTCTCCAAGACAGCTAAACCACTTACTAATCTCTTAAAGAAAGACGTCTCATTCGACTGGACTAACGAACAAGAGCTAGCATTTGAGCAATTGAAAGAAAAACTGATAACAGCTCCGATTCTTATTTAATCTGACTTTACAAAACCTTTTATCCTTACTTGTGACGCTTCCAATTACGCAATTTCCGTAATACTATCCCAGGGTGAAATCGGCAAAGACCTTCCCATTGCCTACAGTTCACGAACTCTTAACAAGGTAGAGTGCAATTACAGCGTGACAAAAAACGAATGTCTCGCAATCGTTTTCGGTACAAAAACCTTTAGACCATATTTGTATGGTAACCGATTCAAAATCGTAACTGATCATTAACCATTAAATTGGTTATTCAATTGTAAAGATCCAGGATCAAAATTAGTTAGGTGGAGGTTAAAGTTCGAAGACTTCAATTATACAATCGAATACAAAAAGGGCAAAATTAATAGAAACGCTGACGCCCTATCCCGATATCCTATGAATCCGATCCAACAAGGTCAATCATCTAAAGTTGAAATCATCCATTACCTGATTCTCCTTTAGCCGCTGCATCTGAAAATCCTAATCCTACTACATCCAGCGATACCCAACAACCACGGGATCTCATCACACTCGAAGACCTAAATGCACGAAATGATCCTACTATATCCACACACCCTAATGACCAATACAACAAAGACCAAGATTTAATGGACTTACTTGTTTCTCCTGCCTCATTCCACAATGACGAAGTTAGTCTTGAACCTGTCTTGCTTCCTTCACATTCATAACCCTTTTCATACAAACACGCCGGTTTCGGAGACTCTTGACACCACCCTCGGATAATATCCGATTGATCTGATCGTGAAATGTCAGCCTTGGTCTGCGATTCCCACGAATTGGTACCACCGCCTTGCCTATAACGTCGCCATAACGTCAGCACTTGGCATTGAAGTATTCCGGTTCGGAGGATAAGGTAGCCGGAAAACTTAATTTTGCTCGAGCTTAACATCCCATCCTGATCCTCAGGTTGCAACGCATCGTTACCATTTTGGCACTTCTAGGCGGCGTGAATTTCTTACCATCAGGAAATCGGTGTGTATGTTTGCTTTCCAATATCATAATGAAACTTGGTCCAATCCAGTACACGTAGGATTCAAATGTGAATACTAATAGAGCATCGTTTCTAAACAGTACATAAATTTAATCGGTACTTATGTTAAAACTGTAGCTTACGTGACGTTGGTAACATATTGTCATGCAGTATTGGCAAAAAGTTAATCTGATTAACGATAAAAAATTACGATTAACAATGTTAATCAAAAATTTTGCGATTAAAATTACTTGATCGTAATAAAATTTTTGCTGATTAAGATAAATAATCGTAATCGGTAATAGTAATCACGATTAAAAATTTATTTGCGCATGTTTAAAAATAAAAGAAAAAAACAATTTGTGGCTTATAAGAATTTTATTTGAGTCAATGAAATTACACAGAAAATTGTTTTTTTCTTTTTTATTGATTTTTAAATTCGTTCGTATTTTTATACGTGCCGACAGGAGCCTTTTTAAAAAAATGTATTTAGAACTGGAAGAGATTTACAGGCTTATCCATAAACGTTGTTTAACTTTGAATCGCCAATTTAAATAATGTTTAAAAAAATATTTATTCATAAACGCTATTTAGAGTTAATCATTTGTTTAAATATACTCTTAAATAGCTGTCACTTTAAACAACCTCTTACCCTTGTTTAAAACCTTAATCAACAAAATGGCTGACTAAATTTCAATCAGCTGATTTTATATGCAATGACAAAATGCAACAAATAGCCATTTAGTATGGCTTATTTGTGTATTCTTATGAATTTTCTATAATACGAGCATTGAAATATTTTGATTTCGTTGAAGTTTGGACAAGTTTAGACGGGATATGTTGGATTTTAATAACATGTTTTATTACGTAGATGGCCAATGACTCCTATGCAGAAACGAATAATTTTCCAGAGCATTTTTTTATGATATTGGAAGCAAAAAAGTAGACAGATTTTCTGATGGTGAGAATTTCACGCCGCCTAGAGCAACCAAAGGTGGCAATGGTAATTTTCCAAAATGGGATGTTAAGCCTCGAGCAAAAGTAATTTTACCGGCTACTTTATTCTACGAACCGGAACAATTCAATAGCAAGCGCTGATGTTATGGCGGCAAGAATAGGTAAGGCGGTGGTACCAATCCCGGTGAGTCACTGCGAAACTCACCTCCTAGTCAGTTGTCACGGTGATAGTGACAGTAAGCCTATGCTCCCTTTTTACACGCTGTCTAACAGGAAGGTAGATGGTCTATTCTACAAAGGAATTCGAACCAACACGGGGGAAAACATTACAGAAATGATATCATTTTATATTTAGCTTCGTAACATAATGAAGATGCATTAAAAACATTATTTTTGAAATGCAGTGTCTCAGTTCAAAAGTTTTGTGACTATGTTGCATAAACTTTTGTTTACTCTGATAAATTTAATTTTATTGTAGAACAATATGAGTAGTACTGAACTTCGGCATCACATTTTTTGAAAAACGCCAACAAGTTACATAGCCCAGGCCCAGCCAATGCCCAGCACATTAGCAGGTAGATAGTTATATACTCTTAGAATAAATACTCTTTAGGAAGAGGTTATAGATGTCCGACACCGTATTCAGAAACAACGATGTTGACAACGGATGACAATTGTTTAATTCACTTTTAGCAAAAGAAATACGCATAGAGCCATACCAGATAGATGAAGCACAAACTAGTTAGAGATACTATGTATATGAAGCAATTCCTCTCGAGCATTTTCTGTGACCTACGTAGTACACAATTCTTTATAATTTGCAATAGGTGCACAGTCAAAATATAGTCAAAATTGTGTGAACAGCAGTAGAGTCGCTGTCGCAGAATCGTCAGATAACGGAGTCAAAATGAAATCTGACTGTGACGTCGAAGATTAAAGACTACAGTGATGATCATATTTTATTATCTATAGTGATGATTCCTGTCAATTTTGAATCTGTCAAATTTGAATTTTTAATCATCCAGGTGTTGTCGAAATTTTTACTTACCATTAGATTGTTTCATTATTTTTTATGGGACCCGAGAGATGGAGTAAA
>NJDC01000916.1:2156-32523 GCA_002245475.1 Calephelis virginiensis
TATATATATATTATTTATTTACGCTTGTCAGCAAGAAAATCTTTAACACTATAATGTCTTCTCTAATAGCAAATTAAATACCTTCTTTCGAAATTTTATAACGCGTCTAAAGTATAACTTTGAAAAATGACATCGATTTCCATTTCTAGTCATCTACGTACACAAAAAAAAATCTTTAACTTCAAATTCAATCAGATCCAGATTAAGTGGCAATGAGATCATCTGGCAAATGCGCTTTTTTAAAGAATTGGTTCAAAAACGACAAAGAAATCAATTAACATAAGTCGGTAAAAGATTAGTTTCTCAACCAATAATATACTAGTTCGAGCCAGTGTACCGACCGAGATGCGCGCGGTGTCGGTGCAGCAGCGAGGCGGCGGCGGCCCGCAGCAGCGCGGAGGCCAGACACAGCGCCGGCCGCGCGCGCGCCGTGCGCCGCAGGGCCGCCCGCGCCGCCGCGCACCGCTCCACCGCGCCGCGCATGTACAGCTCGCGCTCGATGCTCACTTGCTGCACATGCCACACACACACAAGACCTTATACAGGGTCGCACTTGGACCACAGACAAATTTTGAGATTTCAGAATCGATAACACTCAATCTTGGAAGAAGTTCAAGTAATTTTTATCTAACACAAAATACAAGACGCATGAATATACATAACATAAATTAAGCATTTAACTGATTCCCGTACGTTAGTGGCATCGCGACAAGTAAAACATTTATGTGCACTATTTTAAATCAATATTTAAAGAAGAAAATATTAAAATTTGACAATCATATTTAAAACGCACTATTATTTTAACATTTCCAGCATATTATACTTTAAACATTCCTTATATCAGAATTTGATCAATACTGTAAAAGTAACCCTGTATATTACAGTAAATTTAAATTATACAGATATTTTTCAAACACCAGAGCGAATAAGGATGGATATAAATTCGTCAACATCGCAATGTATTTTTTCACTTATTCTATCATATTAATTATTTTTTTATAAATATTACAACATATTCATATGCTTAAATATTGTTATAATATCTTTAAACACACATTCTACAACTAAATTATTTTCATTTCGTGTAGATCACAAACACCATTTAGTATAATCGAGATTCAAGTGTATCCATACCGAACACGTCGTCTCTTAATATAATAGCTTAAATAAGTAAAGCCTTCCAACAAGTTGCAGCGCGGCACAACGAATATTATTGTTGGTAATGACTTATTTCACCCTTATTTAAAAACCTTACTTAAATTAGACAAAAATTGATGGCAACACTAACTGCAACATCTCAAAACTGTACCTCAAGTAAATACCCTCAACAAAACTATATTTAAAAAAAAAACACACCTACCTTAGTAAAATCTTCATCAGGCCATGGCAGTCCGTTATACATTACGTCAGGGGACACCAACTCAACTAATAGCAGTGATATAGATGTGGCTCCTTCCACCATACCACTGTTGCCATCCTACAAACAAGTAAACAAAAAATCCATTACAATTGTTGGCCTGTTCGCGTTATAAGTCCGTGACGGTATGTACGTAGCCACGTGCCCGACCACTTGAATCGCAGAAAATTATTATATGACATATTTAAACCAAAAAGTACAAATAAAAAAATCAAAAAGTTCATCTAAGTGTTAAGATTTTTTAAGAGTTTTGGCGCCATTGAGAGAAAAGATGGTCGATGTTTTTTCATTTTTGAATTTAGTGTTTATTTTGAGTGACAATAGTCAATTTTGGTGGCATTTTGTACGATTTTGTTCAGTGAAAGTGCACAAATGAAATAATCATGAAGAAGTTAGCGTATCGTGTATTACCTCGTTGCCGCCAAATCTCATTACATTAGCTTGAGTAATGAGGTCACCGCTTTACTCAAGAGCCTGACATGACTTACTAACGACATACTGACGACTTATGACTGATGACTAATTATAATTGATATAAAATTTGATGCAAATTTCTACTTGACTAATGGCAAAATACTAACGTGAAGGCCAAAACCTAAAGAAAGAAAGAAAGATTTGTTAAATTTTGATTATCGCAAAAGTCAAAATGAAAATTATTAAATTTTCAAATTATTTAAATCCGTATTTGTTTTGAGAAAAATAGTTGCCTTGATTTGATTCGCCCCTTTAAATCTGCGAAAGCATAATGTTCTCGTTTTGTTAAATATTTTATTACCCGCCACATACAAATTGTGCTTTATAACCTTGCGCAATAGTTAGGTAAAAACCTGAAAATTTGTTCTGGGCATCAGACTTCTACCATTGAACCACAAGAAACAGGTAATAACATTTAAAAACTGCTACTGTAGATAGTATAACTATTACATGTACACAAGGAAGCAGGGGCATTAACAAAAATCGATTTCTTAAATTACCTACTTAACTTTATTTCTACATACATATTCTTCCCTCCACCGTGGGAGTAAGCAAATGTTGCAAACAGATTTATTAATATTATTTAGTTAAAAGACTAACATGTTTTTAGATGATGAGGCGGCTACTTCACTTCAAGAAAACATGACATTGATCAGTCGTATGCCCTACCCGTTCACTACTGCTTTAATAAAATTGTTGATACTTAAATGATAAGTTGGTAAGTATAAGTTTTGTTTAATTGTTGCACATAGTTCGTACTTGAAACTCGCACTCTTAATATGTGTTCAATTTCAAAAATAAAAGCAACGTTGCCCGGGACTGAAGATGTGCCCGGTTGCCGATAGGCTTGCCATCTTTGACATTATGGGACTTAGATCTTCAGTTAGTTGTAACACGAGAGATCCCACAAACGCGTTACCGACCGCAAGCAATAACTACGCTCTTTTGTTGTAAAGTCCCAGGTATGGAATGCATTAGGTAATAATACCGTTATAACTGATTCTACGAAAGTGTAGTAGGTGAAAAGAAATGTCTTCAGAATTGTAAGGTGCTAAACATCAAAGTGATGTGCACACACAAATCTTTTAATTTTGACGCAATTCTCGATGGCGACAATTTTGATTTTCTCAAAGAGCGTTCGTTAATTCAATATTATTTTCAGGTCATGGAAAACTCGGGTGTGCAGTGCAACTCGGTAGCAGCAGCATTGTCCTAGACATCATGTTACATTTACAATTGTGTAGTGCATTATTGAAATGTGATTGACAGAAAATAAATAAAATGTGAATAATATCATTGATTTTTTTATTATAAAAATCCCATTGAAATTATCAAAGACGTGGAATAGCTTGCCTGTTTTTCGCATTTTAAAACTTGGCTGTATAGGCACTTCTCAGGTTCTTCAGCGTAGTTGCAATTAAAAAAAGAAATACAAATGTTAGATGTTGTGTTCAATTCTAGCATACGGTTTAACACCAATGTTCCCCAGATGGCGGTCTGAACGTGCAGTTCTCTTACTACTCTTACTCTGTGGTTGTTAAATAGCCGTGATGATGCTTGTATAGCGAAACCGGTTGGCTAAACCATAAAAATAAAAAAAATAAAAAAATATTGTGGAAAGTACAAGTGTTTGTAAGTAAATTGTATCAAGGCGTGAAAATACTTTTAGGCGTCGAGTAATTCTTATTATATTTAAATAGTTTTTTAACAGAAGAATCTTACCATACATGACATCAAAGCTCCCATCAACAATTCGTTGTTGGTGGTCAATATCGGTGGTATGTCGTTGTCGTCTCCGTCGGTGGGTTTCCGAACGCCCTTGCCAATGATACCCGCGTGGAACACAGATGTATGGCTCTGGCTGAGCTGGGTTATTAGGCCCTGGGAAATGTAGTTTATTGCTTTAACAATAGACAGACAATGATACTAAAATAATTATGGAACGTACACACATTATGTACAAATTTACCAACAGCCATCGACATGCGACGCATCAATTTTTTATTTGATTACTCAATTCTGTAACAGCTGGTTACGTTATATCAATTATTATTACAAATATTGTGCGATTTTTAACATCGCACAGCTATTCCAAGTTAGATAGAATATATTTTGGTTATTTTATCTGTCCTGTCTAATATCATATTATGATTTCAAATATTTGAGGACTAGGAAAAAGGGTTCTTTTACCTTAATAAATCAAATGAAGCCGCAGGAAAAGGCTAGGTTTTAAATAAATTAACGTGGAATAGGAAATGGTTTGCTGTAAAGTTGTACCATGACGTGCTAAAGTCGAATAGCCCTATCATAAGTCAATAATGTACTATGGTTAAGTTACTATAGGTAGCTACTACCTATAGTACTAACTAACTAACACTAAAAGAATTTTTGAGATTAATTTGTCGGTGTTGCCAGTTTAGCAACAAATTTCTTGACTGTCAAGTATTTTTTTCCTATCTGGACATGACCATTAGAGTTACTTTTGCGCTAGCTTACTGTAGTTTTCTCCAAAAATTAATACTTACGTGTTTTTGATTCATATGAATAAGTAAGTCCTCGTTGGCCCAGTCTCTCGGTGTTGCCAGTGTGTTGACGACAACCGGCCGACTCCCGAATATTTTGTCTTCTCTGAACATGGCTGTCTCAAGTAACTCTCGCAACGCCAATGCCCTGGCCAACTTACTATGGATGCAAAGTTTCCTTAGCAATCTGTTCGCGGTTTGTACTCCTTTTAGTTTTTCCATTATATCTACAAAAAACGCAACGCCTTATGATGTTTTTGTAGGAAGGCAAACAAGCAGACTTTAGGAAATCACTGACAGCAAGAAATAACTCAAGACATTAATGGTGCAGTGACAGCCTAAAGCGAGGATGTTGAGCTCAGACGCAAGATAGTTCATTGGTTACTCAAAAACACTTAGGACTTAACATAATTAATGAAGACAAGATAAATATCGGTCGAAATAAGAACGCTACGGAAAATCTGTGGCGTTACGCTTGCCGATTGCATTCGCAACAGCGAGATCATAGAGAAAGTGGGATTAAAAATGTTTGTGTAAAAAATGAAAAAGGGCATGCTCCGTTGGTTCAGTCACGTGGAAAGAATGACAGATGAAAGATTGACAAAACAACATGGTCAAGTCGCTCGGGCCGAGGTTAGTGACAAGTCTCCGAAACCGTTTGTATGAAAAGAGTAATAATGAACGTGGAAGAACCTAAGCAGGCCTAGAGGAATCTGTCTCACTCGCAAGAGACTTGTCGTGATGATATGAATATTTATGTAATTACTTGTTGTATACCAGCAATTACAAAATACAATATTATTCACTAACACCCACAAAAACATTCAAGTCTTTTGAACCTGCTACTTTTTCTAAATCTATTAATTAAAACAATCTATTTAGAACAGCGGTCGGCAACCTTTTAGCAGGCAAGGGCCACAAGGCAGCAAAGTAAACTAAAGGTGGGCCATACTTTTGATATTATCCTTAGAAAGGCTAATAATAATAATCTCATAGATAAATAAAATAGGGTGCATAGAAGCGCGTTCTTAAAGCTAAATATACACTATACGCCGTATATCATACGGTCAACCGCAGACCGTTCGTGCATTTTTTTAAATATTTATAACTTATTTACAAAACATTCACTGGCCGCAAGTAAGACGTCGGCGGGCCGCAAGAGGCCCGCAGGCCGCGAGTTGCCGACCGCTGAATTAGAACATCAGTAATACTTTACTTTAGTACCTTTCTCGTGTAAGCATCTGAAGAAATATTTGACTGTTGCTTGTACAACTTTAATAACGGCTTCAATGCTGGGTGGAGGTGATTTAGTCCCTGATAGATCCAGTCTATCCAGGACAGAGGCCAGGGCGTGGCACGTGGGCATCTCAGGTATAGAGCCCGTGGTATAGGGCTCCCGGATACGTAAGAGAGATGTTCGCTCTAACAGTGCGTTGCCAATTCTATGGACATTGGATTCTACCGCGCGGTTTATTGGCCGGCTCCGTAAATGTGATACTTGACCGGAATTCTCCCATCTGTAAAACGAAACAAACCAAATCATATAATTAGGTCTCTGCTAAAATTCACTCAATTATGTTGAGCGTAAAATCACACAACGCATGAAAAGAGCCTCCAATTTATTCCCATTTGAAAGGATCATCTGCATAAAGCAGACAGTTCAACACTAAGTCACCCATTCGCATTCCCACATATATCCATCTCAACATTTGAAGGCATTTGTCCAAATACAAGATAGACAAGCGCGCAGACAATACACAGCCTTATCTATCACAGCTATGTTAATCTTACCGTAGAGCATATAAGTAAACTTGTGTGTCTTTCGAGATCTACAAAACCACAGAAAACCTTCTGTCCTATAGCTAGATGCTTCTCTAAGATGTTGCGGAGCGAAAACACTTGATCCGTGCATCCTCTTCCAGAGCTGAAACCACATTGAGTCTACCACAAAATTCCATCTGACATCCCTTGCAACCTCCTTTCAACAACATTTCTATACACACCTGATGTTAAACTGATCAACTGATGGCCCTGTAACTGATGCAGTCCATGCGTTAAACCTTGCCTACATAGAAGGGTACGATGACCACACGTCGCCAGTCTTCGGGCACTCTGCCGATTCTCCTACATTTTTTGCAATGGACCGAGAAAGAGTACTGGACGGCAGGACCACTAAACTTGATCATCTCAGCTGTAATCATATCTACTCCCAAAACTTTACCATATTCCATACTTCTAATCACCCATTCAACTTCTTTCACATCACGTTATCTGCTCACAAGAATATCACCACTCTTAGACTTAATTCTATTCATTCTAGAGGCAGACGAACAACAAGGAAGTTGAAGACACTCACGTTTACTTATTTGCTCAACGGTTACATTGACACAGCTAAGGTCTGCATAGTATAAAATTAATAGTAGGGAATCAGCAAGCATAATCTTGGTGGGAATCGGAAGCAAAAATCTATGACGTTTCAACGAACTTCAAATACAAAAAAAATCTTACTGATCTCCTGCAGTTGTTTAACCCAAGAAAAAGGAGGTATCGTCAATAGCAACACCTAGATTCTTTACATAGCTACATATATGGCGTAATGTTTTAATCTAACAGAGGTTAAATAAGACCAACTTATCTTATAAATAAATCTGGGGCTGCCATTATTAACGACCTGAGTCTCGATTGACCAGATCATGATTACTGGTAGTAACAGAGTTGTGAAATATCTTACCTCAAGAGCTTAATAATATTCAAGCAATAATGATGCAAATATGTCTTCAAGTCACTTGGCACTTTATCTTCAACAAAACACGTTTTGATTTGTGTGTCCGATATCATCGAATCTCTCAAACCGTATTCAACCCCAGTTTTTATGAAGTTCTGATACCTCTCTGTGTCCATGTTCATGTCTGTTGAGTCATTTGGAGTGTGCATGGTTATTGTGCCAGATATTATACGCACCAGCAGTGCCAGAGTTGTGTCATTACGTGAATATTGTAGTAGGTAACTAATTGTGCTTATGAATTCAGACGGTTGGGTGTAACCTAAAATAAATAGACATAATTTAGGATTTAAATCAAAATTCTAAGTTACTATAACATGTATCAGAAATGGGTAGCAATATATTTAAAAATTCGCTAAATTGTATAACCAGAATGTATAATCAGAAGTGGGATTAATGTGGCATCCCAATTCTGATAGTTATACAAAACAACTTAAAACCAATTTTAATAAGCCACTGGGAGTATTTCAATTGCAACTGGTTGTATTAATATACTTTCAATAAAGTTTGAAAATTCTGACTTCAAATGATTTAGAAAAAAAAATCCTTTGTTAATACGAAAGTATGAAATTCACTCCAATAAAATTAAAACAATTTTATACTTACTAACTAAAATGAGTATCCGAGCCAAAGAATACTGCTCCAACTGATTGCCGGATAACAATTTCTCTCGAACCATATCAATCTCTTCCGCTGCACTTATTATTAAAGGTGGAGTTTGATCAGGAAATAAACTTTCATATTCCAGTTTTTGCAAGAGATATTCTGCAAAACAAAAATCAAGTTTGTAATAAACTTGCCGTTATTTTTAGGTGGCTCTGTTTGATAAATTATGAACGTAGGAGGGGCAAACAGAATGTACATTTGAGGTAGTACCTAGCAGTTGCCTGCAGAAGAGATGTCGGCGCGCCTGCCGCAGCAGCAGCAGCAGACAGCGCGAGTCGGCCCGCAGCAGCAGCGCGACGAGCGCGGCGGGCCCCACGCCCTCCCAGGCCGCCGAGTGCCGCTGCACCGCGCACACCGTGCTCAGCCGGTCCACTACTTCGTCACTCACTGTAACACCTTCCTATGTACGCAAATGTGCATTCAACAATGGGAATAAAACAGCATTTTGAATTTAAATGCCAACAAGAAAAACACATGTAAAAACATGAATCGGTTTGGATGAAAAGTGTACAATGCCATGCATCCATTGCCTCTTATAAGAATATCCCCACTACTCCCATGCCAAATGACCATCGGGGTTTTCGGCATGGAAGTATAGATTTCGAATTGAGTGCTGCTTATACTTTTGCTTAGAGCCTGCCCAAATGAGATATTTTCGCGTGTGTACACTTATATTTATATTGTATCCAGACACCTCGTTCATACGCAGAGAGGGAATTGAATTCCTTGCCTGAGTCGAATGTAGAGGTTGCTGCATACCGTCGATGACAACGTCTTAAATTAAGAGAAAGACGACGATTTAATGAATATTAAATTCCATATGGCTACTCTTTTTTCAACTTCTACAATAAAAAGGTCAATGTTATCAGGAACAATTTTTATTTGAATTAAGTGGATGTTTACAGGTAGTTTTAGTTTATACTATGAACCAAAAATTTACTATTAAATGATATGTTATATAAATGCAATACTACGCCCAAAACTGTCTTGACGGCCTTATTGACAAAACGTAGTGTTGAAATTCTTTTTACTAAGTGGCGTCACAGTCCATAAGGGCCAAGAAAACGGGTCCTGACAATTATGTATAAAATTTCACACAACATATGGAATCTGAATAAACGACTTGCCCGCTGAGGGTTCAATGCAAGTTCAAAAGCAACCTTTTCTCAAACAACTGGTATAGATCAATGGCAATAAAAAAAAATTACACAAAATCAAAAAAATGTGACAATATTTTGCCGACAATATTTTTTAAGTACGCGTTTTACCACCTACCTACGCATAAGGACTTGAATAATTCACTGTCGACTTGAATATAGCGGTTATGTTGTGTTTTGTATACCGTCAGTCGAAACGTCTTAAAAATGAAACTTCTTAAAAGAAGAGAAAGTTGACGATTTAGCATACATCAAATTCTTGATTCTATATCCCGTATGGTACAATTTAGAATTATTTAGACTCATTACAAGTACCTATTGTATATGTGAAATAAACAATTATTCTATTATAATGTATTCTATGACTACTCCTTTTAAAACATCATTAATAAAGTTTCTTTTCCGTATTTAATACACCACATTTTGAACTAAGTTAATTATTTTAGATCAGAAATAGTTACTGGACGCAACATTAGCACTCAAGTATCACGACGCGCCGTACGCACGAGTCGTCTGTCTTGCTCATTGTAAGCGAGAATCAGGCAACTCGACACGTCATAACGAAAAGATCGCGTACAACGCCCTTACTGGATATACTCTTAGTACCTGTGTACACTTTATCACTCAAATCAGATTCACATTTTCTTTAAATGTTCACTTAATACCTACAAAAATAATAAGCTGCTATTTCTATTTTTACTATTGCTACTTTTAGTTGCTTATTAATATCTCTTAAAAAAATACACTTACAAGTATTTTCTATGTCTTGTGTCAAAGCTTTTAGCACAATATCAGACTTTGAAGCTAGATTAAGAAGATAAGGAATAACATCATTCTTTTTATTAGTCTTTTTGTCATCCTTCAATACTTCCTGTAAAAAAACAAAATATTTTTTTTCAAGTATTGTTAACATTTGAATGTTATGAAATAAAATCGCATTTAAGACAGTAGAACTCTTTCACTTATGAATGACTAGCAGTTGCGCGTGGCGTTGCCTGCGTTATTAATGCCAAATTTCATGAAAATCGGTTAAGCAGTTTTTGCGTGAAGGAGTAACAAACATACAAACTTTCGCATTTGTAATATTAGTAGGATTATGTCTTCATTATTGTAGTTAAATGTATCTTATGATGAGCTCTGTCAATCAATACCCAAATTGAATAATGAAAATATGATTTAAAAATTACATCACAGAGCCCCCATAATTGTTTTGAAGTCACACACAATCAGCTGTTAAAACAGCTCTAACGTCAATCATAAAAATAATGGATAAATATTTTACATATATACATGGTTATTAAAATGAAATACATAGCCCCTTGCATATCAACTGCAATCATATCCCTACTCCAACAAAACCTATCCGAAAATGTTAACTAAAAATTGTCATGATCATGTTTGATTTCAATAAAAAAAAATCTACATTGAAACTGTTCCATTCGTGTAAGAGTTATAATGCCACAGGCACCTCAAACTTATAAGAAAAAGAAAACTTACTTGAAATAATTCAACCAGAGCAGCCCTAACATGGTAAAGGGCAGGTGGATGGTTGGCTAAATGTGCTAACACGGCTCTAGCAGCATCTGGACCTAGAGCTAATGCTCGGGGGGCTACTAAAGCTGGTTCTGCTCTTCCCACCCAACCAACAGCCCATGAACATGCTCTACAATCTAAAATCAAACAAAAAGTTTAAATTGCAAAAATTCTAGGTCCACTGTGTAGAATAGACCATCTGCCTTCCTTGCCAGGCAACTCATAAAGGGCGAGCATAGTCTCACCGTGTCATATGACTAGGTGGTAGAGTTTAGCAGCGACTCGCCCGGATTGGTACCACCGCCTTACCTATTCCTGCCGCCATAACGTCATGACGCGTTCCGGTTCGGAGGGTAAGGTAGTTGGTAAACATACTTTTGCTCGAGGCCTAAAATCCCAGCCTCAGGTTGGCAACGCACCATTACCACGTTTGGTGTCTCTAGGCGGCGGGAATTTCTTAACATCAGGAAATCCGTCTGCTTGTTTGCCTTCGAATATTATAAAAAAGAAAAAAAAAAGGTTCCGTCCAGAGGGTGACTAGAGGTAGCAAGAGGCAGAGGATAGCCATTAGACTTGCACACTTGACCTAACATGGCCACAACCTACAACATCTATAGGTTACAGTTAGCTCTTACCATCAGGGGAGATGCAAGCTAGTTCGCTGAATATGCCATAAAAAATTGAAGTTCTGCAGTACTGCTTAAAAATTGAAAACCATTATTTACCAAATATTATGTATTCATAAATTTTAAAGCAAAGAAAAAATTGAGAAAAAAGCAAAGGATTTGAACCTGTAAGCTTTCGTCTCAAGCCGATGAATGCTCTAACCAATTGAGCTACTGAGGATTCAAGTCCCGTGGCGAAATTTTTAATTCCTTTCTAAACGGCTTGAGACGAAAGGTTACAGGTTCAAATCCTGTCTGGGGCGAAATTTTTTTCTTTCTTTAAAATTTATAGAAATTTATCCCAAGCACAGGGCAAGTGCTTCAATAAAAATACGTATTATGTATCCACTTTATTCAAGTCCCATGCAAGTTATTTTCTATTGTTGTTACAAAGAGGTTAAAAAGAAGAACCAAGAGTTGAATGTAATGTCTTAGCATTTACATGTCAGTATTTTTTCCTTGATAGTTGGAATGCATTGTTTTCATTATTTTACTCACCTAACATCATGTCAATACATTTTGCTCTTTCTTCTGAATTTAACAATGTCAAATTTTGTGTTGTGATGTCTAGTAAAATTCTTATTGGTTCTGTATTTTGCAATGTAGAATCTGTAACAAAAATTAAAGTTAATAGTTCTCTCAAGTACCACAAAAATAGTACTAGTTTATACACAAAATAGTAATAGTTTCTAGTGTCAAGAAAACTAAAAATAAATGAAACATCAATATTAAAAATAACAAAATTTATGAAGACTAGCTCTTTTGCTCTCATTTTATTGTGTTTATTGTTTTACTTTCTAGTAATTATTTTCACAGATACATTGTTATAAGTTTATGTAGTAGAAACCACAAAGGAAATTGTTTTTTACAATTTTAATCAAACTGACTTCAAATTTTTAGTTTTAAACAAATTTTTCATTTGCTTTGTATTTTGAAACTAATAAAGAAGTTTTATGTTTTTCATAGCAACTTCTTTTTGTACATGCACTATGAATTTTAAAAAAGAAATCACTATATTGAAATTCTACAAACACTACTATACTTACTTGGCAGATTTGCCTTTTCTGTAGCTATATCCATAATTAAATGTATAGCCCATGGTGCTATAAACGGTGCCCAGGATGATTCAAAACTGCACAACTCAGGCCCAATCATGCTGACACTTTCTAAAGATCCATTATTAGATGCATCAGGCTACAACATATTATAAATACAAAAATCTATTCCAATTTCACACTTAATTCTTTAATTTTTTTAAGTAGATATTCTAGTTCAGCTAGATTTGTTTTATTTTTTTATGTTGTACAACCTATGTGGTGAAATAATCCACTAATTAATGTTTTCTTTCTTTCTTTCAATATAAAAATAAAGCTTCATAGTTTTAAAAAAGTACCAATTACATTAATTTTTTTTTTTTGCTTTAAGTAGCTCTATTATCATGGTCAACAAAAAGGCTGTTCAGTTTTAGATATAAAATTCAATCCACATTGACCATTGTGCTTTACAATTTTACACACTAAATTTTAATTAACCAGGGGACTTGAATCCTCAGTAGTTTAAATAGTTAGAGATTTACCACTTTCACACCATAAATAACTTATCTAAAAGTAATGATGATAATATAGATGCAAATATTCTAATTTCAACAACATACATTATAATCTTTCTAGCATACAGTTTATATATATTATTATGTGTGAATAAACAGGTACTTCATTTGTCAATAATTTAGCTATCTATAATAACATAAATAAAAGTTATAATGCTGAACAACAAGGGTTTATGTGAAACACAGTATTAGCCATTATTGTTACCCTAGAGTACTATCTGACTAATGTTAAGTGGCTAATAGAAATAAATTTTGGTCTCTGGCTTTCCCAAAAAATGGAGACACTCATGCCGATAGCAAAACTTAGTTTATATTAATATATTTTCCAACACGATGACTGGGTAGTAAAGTTTCAAAATGACTTATCCTAACTAATACTATACTGTGCCAGACAACTGAGGATTGGTGCTTAGTAGTCTTCATATTCCACTTTCGAAGGTAGTAGGTAACCAGTGCTATCAGTTTATAAATAGCCGGGAAATCATTTAAAAATAATAAAACATTGAAAATACGACTATAAACTCATTTAGCACATATCCGTCTTATCCCAGTCCCCAGAATAAAAAGCCGGTGATTTATTATTCTATATAATAGTACAGGTTCCACACATCAATATTAGAATACCTATCCTAGGCTGTGAAGGAAAACATAATGTTCAACTTACTTCGAATTCCTGGCTGACAGACACATTAACAGCGTCATGGAATACCATAGCAAAATATTCAAGAACAGCATCTCTAGCAGCTGGGAAGTTTTTTAACAGCGATATTCCAATCTTTGTCAACTCGGGAGCATTTTGAAAGTTTCGTCTTGACACGCCGTAAACAAAGTTGTTTAGGTCGGCGGACAGTGCAGTAGACTTGTTTGGAGAGTTCATTATGAATGTATTATAAATATCTGAACTGAATAACCAACTTCATTGCAATATTTTGTCTATTTAAATAAAAACTCAGTGGCATAGAAATAAAGATTTACAAACTCAAATAAAAAAATCAAAGAATAGTAGGTACCTAAGCGGTGAATGGTTTGAGTTTTGACATTTAATTTGACAAATGACCAATTGTCACTTGGCAGTTGTCAGACAGACAGTAAAATATTTCTTAAAATGCAGATTAAAGAAACACTGTCAAGAAAAAAGTTACATTACCACCAAAGAGTATGAAAATACAGAAATACTACATAATACAACATTCTACTTTAAAAACAACGGTAACACTAAATAATGTGACATATCGTTACACCAAAACTAAAAATAACTCATTAGTTAGAGAATACAGTGAATCTTTCTTTTATCAGTAAAGAAGAAAAACAAACAGTAAGTGGTTCATCGGGTGACAAGTGATCACCACCACTTACAGATACATGCATGTCACAATTTCTTCGACGTCCTTTCTAAAATAAACACGCTATTATTGGATCTTCCTCAGTCGTATCAGTTAGAAGCTTAAGCCGACTGGTACGTGCCTGGACATATATACATATATATACAATATATATGAAAGATTGACAAATTAGATATACAATCGGAATGTACCGGGGAGACCTAGTTTGACATTTCACGATCAAATCGCTTGAGTGACTTCCGAATTTGGTGTCAAGAGTCTCCGAAACCGGCGCGTTTGTATAAAAAGGGTATTGGAATTAATCCACATTGGAGGAAGACGAGCAAGTCCTCCAGGATTGTAAGGTTTGGCATTCGATACTCTCTGCATAAGGGACTTGGCGTGAAGATAAGAATGTATGTGCCTGGTCGTCGATGATTATAGCCGCTGTTCGCTAGATACGCTCAAAAGGAAGGAGCTGGTACTAAGGAGTAAGGGCTCCCCCCTACCAAGAGTTATTGATGGGGAATCCTCACCCAGATACGAGGCCAGTTCTCACCATGTGGCCGATTTGTGCTGTGTAGGTTGCAACCAACAGGTCGGCTTGTCTCGCTTTACTTAACAGTAGGCAGACAAAACTTTTTAAAAGATACATTCTAGGATAGCACAAAACAGAATCTCCCTCGATATGTCAACGCTAAGTATACCAATATTAGCTGATGTAGTCAGGCAAACGCTTAGGAATCGAGGACTAACTATTGAAAATTTGCGAAAACCGCGGTAGCATGCGTTAGCTTAATGTTAAATTGTATCAAGTTTAGCTGGCCCCAATTCGATATTTCGGTAAAAAACTTTACTTCTGACAGAAGTTTAATCCGGCTCTATATGACTTGTTCCCCAGAAATATTGGGCCTTTTGAATGATAAAGCTTTCTAGTAGTATTACTTATATTGCGTTATAAATTCGAAATACATCATTGATACTCAGAAATTACAACCTTGAGGAATACCAGCATTGACACTAGGTTGCACATTCATCACATTGTGATTACTTACTCTTTGTATTGATTTACCACAAAACAAGTTATTGTTTGTTAAGTTCATCGAAAGCGTCTTATGTCACACTCAATCAAAAGCCTTCGCTATATCGAAACTAACAGACAACGCTTACTCCCCGCTATAAACTGTCTCTAAATTTCAACCTAATAATATTATACAATATCGACCCGTTTCAAAATTACGATGACAGAGATACACACACACGCACATACACGCGCACACACACATACATACACACACACACACACACACACACACACACACAAACGCATATAGCACATCTTACGATTATCTGCTAGTCCTCTGGTTATTTTGATTAGTTTGGGATTCAATAATTTGTCATTTGCACAGACTGGTAACCTTTCTTTAAGATCGGGTGCGCTAAAACAGTCTACCATGAGGTCGGCACAAAACCTAGTGAGTATAATAGCCAGAATGTTCTATACACACTATTATGTAGAAAAAATATTTATTAACATATTTAGAAAAACTTTGAATATTGTTTGAATTTTGTAAAAGAGTGTGTCTTAGGACCATCACTACTATTTTGTGTCTAAGGTCACAAAAATAAATTGAACCTACATGGTGAATGAAATCTTTCTTGATTTTGTTTCGTTTTGCGATTATTATTTGTTTATTGGTAAATATTTAAATATCTTTAAAATGAAGTATAAGTAACATTTTGTGTACATGAGGGTTGTAGACGATGGAGGGCTTTCAGGGTGCAGATATTTCAGTAAAAAAAACAGGACGTTTTATGACGTCACTGAGAGTGGAGGGCGTGCGTAGTTCGTCATATGAACCTTATTTTTACTTTACTCTTTGATATGAACGCTGGGAAGCGACTGAATAAGGGTGGGGCGCAGTGTTGCCAACTCTACGTCTTTTTACGTAGATCTACGTATTTTAAGCCCTTCTTGCAAACCTACTAACTTTAGTCCCAGAATCTACGTATTTTCTATCGTATTTACGAAATTGACTGAATGGGCATAATTTCCTTGATTTCCCGAAAAAAAGTTAATAAACGTTCCGTTTCATACTTATGCACACTCGCCTCCCCACTACTCAACATGTTGCGCATGAGTCGCATGGGTTATACGAAATTTGAAATATGATGTGACTGTGTAAAACGAAACGTCTTGACGTCAAAGTGAATTATAAACTAAAAAAAATAATGGACATAACTTACTGACGACTTAGGTTGTACTTAGTTCAGTTTTGGTTACTAGTACTAATATCTAATCTGTGGTTTTGGTCAGTTCTAGTGCACAGGTGAAATAATTATGAAGAAATTAGTGTATTGTGTATTTCCTCGTTGTCGCCAAATCTCATAAAATGAGTTTGAGTAAAGTAGCCAACTTTACTCAAGACCCTGACAAGACATTCATTTCATAAATGATAACTGACTTTAACAAATTATATTTAATAAAACGAATTGAAAGTATATAACAAGAAAATATTTATTAATACGGAAGACGTGGCTGTGTGGACGCGGAGCCTTTCCCCGACTGGGTTAAAATTAAACAACAGTTCAACAACTACAAAAATATTTCGAACGAAGAATAAGAAAACGACAGGTTGCCGAAAACTAAAAATTTTATTGAACTTATTTCGAAGAAGTTGTTTAATTTCGATATTTTTCAACTTCCAAAAACTAATATAAGAAACAGGCTTCGCGCTGACACGCTAACAGGCTTACTTTTTACGAAAAGTGGGTTAAAAAACCGCCAGCCTTCGCAGAAACATATTAAAAATTTTGATAAATGTATGTATAAATTTTATTTGTATGAAAATGATAATAAAAAATAATAATCTGTATATTAATACGTGATGCCAAAACTTTCGACCCTTTTAACGAAAATGGTGCGGACGCAGGAGCATAAAATTTGGCACACTTATAGTTTATGTGTAGATGAAGTGCAGAACGCTAATATTTTTACACTAAAAGTACATTATATCAATAAATAAAACATTACCCACACTACCGTTCATTTGACACACACAAACAAACACATATATTGATGATAACGATAAAAGATTACAAATGGCGCACTAAAAAGTTGGGAAACAAAGTAGTTGGTTTTGAGAAATGAAGATGGAGTTCTTATCAACAATATATTAAAATTTATTATGGTCGAATTCCGACCAATGGGCGACCACTAATTTAAATAAAATGACGATGACTCTGAAAGTAGCAAAATTGTGATAATTCATAGATTTTTTGGTTTACTTACAGTATTTTTTTTAATTTACTGTTTGTCTGCTGTCTACTCCTTTTAGGGTTATATAAATTGTCGTTATATTAAGATTATTAATTTAGATCTACGTATTTTATACATGGAAATTTTACCATTTCTACGTAGCTTTCTACTCTGACCTACGCCTTTCTCAAAATCTGGCGGGGCGCCCGCTCGAGCCTCCGCGTACGACCATACAAGCCGTCCAAACCAGTTATTGTGTTTATTGAAATATTATCACGACAATCGTGAGCAGCCAAATATTTAAACACATATTTGTAACTCAAAATAGCTAGGAGTTGACATGCACTTCTGAGGTAAGGTTGTACTTGTATTTTATATGTATAGCTTAATGTTTTATTAAAAAATAGTATTTATTTACAGGCTGGCAGACGGCCGTTCATAATCGTTAACTAGGGTCAAAATAAAAGCCAATAACAGCAAAATGTTATAAAGGGACATTCTGGCAATACACTGTCAGTAATTTTTTTAATTCTTTTTTTAAGTAAATTTTGCCCATTTCCAAAGCCGGTTAAGATCTTCAGGCTATACTGCCACGTCTTCAGTATTAATAAATCCTTTTTTAAATTTTCTTAGGTCGGTAAAGTCATATCATGATCTTAAGTAAAGTGGTGACCTCCTTACTCAAGCTCATTTGGTGAGATATGGCGGCAATGAGGAATTACACGAGATACTAATTTCTTCACTTTAACTGAACAAAGTTGAACTACATTGACTAATTTTACTCATAACTTGTATAATAATAATGTGAATGGAGCGTTGGGTAAGTTATTCCAAACCGAGGTTTTGAGTCAAAAAGCTAGACTCGCTTTGCATAATTCTGTGCTTATTCCAAAGTAATTGTATGGAAGCGAGAGTTGGGTGTGCCAGAACGAGCGTGAAAGTAGGATGAAATGAGAGCACTACGGAAAATCTGTGATGTAACGCTCGCTGACCGCATTCGTAACAGTGAGATCCGAGAAAGAGTGGGATTGAAAGAAAGTGTTGGTGTTAAAATGCGAAAGGGCATGCTCCGCTGGTTCGGTCATGTGGAAAGAATGAAAGATGAAAGATTGACAAAGCAGATATACAATGCGAATGCGGATGGATTTAGGTACCCGGGGAGACCAAGGCTGACATTTCACGATCAGATCAATCGGATATTATCCGAGGGTGGTGTCAAGAGTCTCCGAAACCGGCGTGTTTGTATGAAAAGGGTTATGAATGTGAAGGAAGCAAGACAGGTTTGTCAGGATCGTGAGGTCTGGCACTCGATACTCTCTGCCTACCCCGTAAGGGACTTGGCGTGAAGATATGTATGTATGTATGTACTCATAACTTACACGAAGTTCAATGATTACGAAAAAACTACGGCTATCTTCTTTCACGATGGCGCTTAAACTCCTTATTCTGTTTCTATTTTCTATTCCTTTTTTTATTGATTTGTTCCTTTCTGGGACTGGCCTATAGGGCCACTGGCCTATATAGGTCTTCCTAATTACTATTATAAATTTTTCTTCTTCAATTTCTTGTAATACTTTTGTGACTAAGTCGTCGTAGAAAGTTATGTCAGAGTCTTGAGTAAACCGGTGACATCCATACATAAGCTCATAATATAGTGGGTTTTGTCAGCAACAAGGAAATACACGATACACTTATTTCTTCGTAAACATTTCACTTGAACACTTTTACTGAACAAAATATTTGTATATGTCACTAAAAAAGGCAAATTTTATTCGATATTAATTACACAAAAATTTTATAATAATGAAAAAAAATCAACATATAACTTGGACATATGACTCTGCAGTGTTAAAATGATTTTTTTGTATTATATGCATAAATCTACTAGAATCAGGTAAAAAAAATAATTTTAACTCTTCTCGCTCTTTACCTTTCATTGGTTAACACACAAATCTTGAGACACATATGGGTCTCAAAAAAAAGATCAATTCAACGTATGCTTCAAATGCACAGTTACTATATGTGTAAAGTCTAATTGGCGAGCTTCTTAAGCCTCTTTCTTAACAATCACCCTCTATTACTATGACCAGTGTTTGCAGCTCAGATGGTGTAGAGCCCAAAAGTACAGCATATCTGCGTAAAGCCCGCAGTTCACCAAGATACGGACTCTGAGTAGTCTCAGTTCAACCAGACCACAATCTTTGAGGCGAAGCCAAGCGAGACAAGCACAGCGTTGGCGCGATAGCTCTGTGTTACACCAGACTGCAAGACCAACTAGCCAACAAGGAGATCAGGGTGCTGATTGCGTATCTCAGTAGCCAACTCAAAATGGAAAAGTGTACATCATAAGACGTCATTTGTGTTTGCTATCTCTTTCTTTCTTTAATTCTTTATTGTACACAAAAAGTCAGAAAACAAGTATATCTGTTGTATTTCTGTTAGTCACTGGAGATAGCAAATATAAAACACGTCATTTAATAGCTATTTGATGTACCTACACTTTTCTATTTTAGTTAGCAACTGCGATACACAATCAGCCCCCAGGCCTTATTAAATCAGCGTAGGATTTCCAAAAGATATCTAATGGTAATGTTTCCAGTTCAGGTACAGAGAGGTTGTGATTATAAAAGTGGTAAAGTAAGCATATCGATTTCCGAATCTTCACATTAATGTGTAAGACAATAATGTGAAGATTCGAAAACCAATTCCTTGTCTATAATACTGCTTGATTAACAGTATGTTAGTAAATTTATTTCCTAACCGTCACACTAGTGTGACAAGGCAGTTTGAAGGTATGTCGGGTGCGTGCATGTGTCTGGTCTCCTCAGAGAAGGTAGGTAATGGCTTCTTTCCAATGGTCAATACCAATGTATACGTTCTTACAACAGACTTCCCGATTATATGAAAGACCATTCACTAAATAATTAAAAAAAAACAAAGTGAAGTTGTTTAAGTAGGGTTACTATATCATTGCTTAATATTTATTGGATAAAAATGCTTGGGATTAATCGCTCCTCATACCAATCTCTTATAAATAGTAATGTATTATTACTTAATTTGTAGGTAAGTATATAAGGAAAAAAAGACAAGCCCGCTAAGTTTCTTGAAGATTATTCTCAGGGTGTAGTCGCTTTCCGATGCGATGGTAGTTTTTAGTATAATGTACTTTTTTGACGGCTGTCAAAAACATTCGTCCAGATAAATCACATTTTGCAAAACATCTTATAGACACTGGGCATACGTTGGCAGCAGATCATACTTTTGAATTACTCCATACTTGTAATAAAGGATTAAAATTAAATATACCAGAACGACTAGAAATTATTAAATGTAATAACGAAGACTCAATTACACTGTTAAACGAACAAACAAATTTGACTAATTCACCCCCGCTACACATGTTTAACAACAACGGTGCTACCACCACCACGCGTACTCACTAAAGCACACCCGCACGCGAACTCACGAAACCTTATAAATAGAGCGAGTCGCAAACGTACGTTGAGTTTTTAGTAGTATGTGTATTGTTGGTGCTACTAAAACAGTTTAGTGGTGTGTATTGTGTGGAGCTGGATGTATTTGGGAGTTTTAGCTTCTGGTAAGTCCAATTCATTCTTAGCGCACTATTTTGTCTGTTTTGTTACGCAATAATACGTATACATTTTTTAGCGGAAATTGCAAATTAAATAATTTTATTTAGATTTAATATAGACTTGTCACAAGTGCATGTGAATTAAAAGATTTCCTGTTCTATTTTATTAGAATGTCAAGCGACACGAAGTTCATCAAGTAAGCTAACATTTCATCAATATCAAAAACTACCCTCACACCAAGTACCTAATACTTTATGGGGTAGTTCGGGTGCATCGAGACCCAAATGTCACGATCCTCGTACACCTGCCTATCTCCCTTTAGATTAATTACTGTTTTCCATTTAGCTATATCCTACTACTCTATACCTTCGTGTTTTTTCATACAAAAAAAATATTGTTTTAAAATTTCAATAATTTTAGGTAGGTACTTAACGACTTCAGATAAAGTAGGTGGTTATTTGATCGATTCCTATTTTTTTCTATGTTAATTTGTTTATATTTTTGGTATCGCACTTTCAAGATGCTCCCGTTGAGACCAAATATGGATGGTATAGTAGGTATTTAATTAACGCAATATCAGGAAAATCGTCATATTTGTGTTTGTAGATAACGTACTTATTGACATCGGAATCGTTTTTTTTGCACTGTTACTGCGCTAAAATTATCCGTCAATCTGTTTTGAAACATAAAAAATTCATTAAAATCAGTCCCACATAAAAAATTGAAACCGTTTAACAAATGGATATGTCATAAACCAAAGAGTACCCGGCGAAATCAAACTACGTATGGTAGTTGCAAAAGCCAGAAAAGAAAAAGAAGAAGAAAGAGTACCTATACCATGACCGTTTGACTAACTTATAACTTTTATTATTCGTAGTAGCTGCCTGATATACCTAAATGCGAAAGTTGTAAACTTTAATTAGTTCTGTTTTGAAGTTTAAATTGTTTTTTGAATCATGTGAGCCTTAATATAAGACTATACTTACTATATTTTGTAGCGGTGGAGCTGAATTGATTTATTTAGAGTTCGTAGTTGCAGGCAGCAGCTAGTAAAATGTATAATATTTAGGTATATATCGAAAATGTGTAAAATTATACAATGTACCTATACAGTTCCTAGGAAGCGTACTCAAATAATAGTCGAAAACATTCAGAAATAGGTACAGAATATCGGCAAAATATAGGGAAAACAAGGAATTCTGTAGCAATTCAACTCTATTGGTGAATAAGTTAAGGCTATTTTTTTAAATAGCTCACAACAAAATTTCGTACCTAGTCTTTGAATTTATACCTTTCCTAGAATTTGAATACAATTTCTAGTTTTCGCACATCCTGCCAATGTTGAAAATAGAGATAAAACTGTAATAAACATAAAATGTATACTTAACCAAAACTTTCGTCTGACAGCAAAGTTATTGTAAAGCAGATTCAAACATTTTTGATTAAAACGTAGTGCTGATTTGATACTAATTTAGTACCGAAATTAAACATTTTAGGCTCTTTTCAGGTCGCTGACAAATTACACAATGGTATCTTCAAATAAATCTGAAATTGTATATACCAGAAGTCAATTTAAAAACGAAATGCATGTAGTAGTAGATTCGAACTTGCATCGAGCAGATATTAATTTGAGTCAAAACATATTTTATAATAAATTTGTCGAGATGTCTTACGATAGCAATGTGATTTATGTTACACTAGCTGTTACCGGCGGCTACACCCGCGATAGTTTTTAAACTATCCTGTCATTCAAGTTGGATCTGATATAAAATAAGTAAAATTTATTTATTTGCGGAAAATTTGGCTTCATTACCACTTTTGTTGTCTCTAGTCGGAAATCCGTCTGTTTCCCTTTCAATATCATAAAAAAAAATATGTGCGTTAAGAAGTTGTTTCAAAAATGTTTACCTAAGTATCAACTATTCTACTACATTGTATCTGCCCTATTCTACCACTTTCCGGTTACCGATTGAGTTAACATTTGGTGGTTAAAGATGGCAAGCCTATCGCCAAACGGGCACATATTCAATCCCGGGCAACGATGTTTCATAAGAAAATATAAAAAACACATTTTCTTTTTGTTGTCCGGTCCGGGAACAAACCTGAGAGCTCTTGAAGCCCATGAGCGCACCGCTAAACCAGAGAAGCTACAGAGGGAGGACATATTTTGTACATAATAAATAATAATTTAAGTAGATGTCAAGAGTACTCAATAAAGGTAAATAAATAAATAAGCGCAGTAAAACTGCAAAAACCGACTTACTGTTTTATTATTTATCTACTAGCTGTCCCTGTCGAACTTCGTTCCACCTGTTCAGTTTGTAGTTTGTATATAGAACAACAAAGTATTGTTTTTCCCATTTTCCCTGCAATTTTCCCGGTTTTCAGCTTCATGAAGAGCCATCTCTATCAAGTCAGCTTTCAAACCAAAATAATCGCAACGAAACCAGTCAATCCGTTCAAAATATCATATGCCTCAGATAAACACACACACACACAAACACACACACACACACACACACACACACAAACACACACACACACACGTCAAACTTATAACACTCCTCATTCTTGATTTCCGTCGAGAGTTAATAACAGCAGTATTGATTTAAATAAATCGATGTGTAAATGATAATCATCACTGCACCGATGTAAAAGTAAAAGAGGGGCTTGCTGTATGGGGTCATGAGGAAAATCAATATTGTCTGCGCACGCGATCGATGGCACCCACCCCGCGTAACTAGGGGTTGAATAGCTCATGCATGGAAACTAGACAAATTAATGCTCCCCATTTTGCGTAAATCCTGGTGAATACAACATTAACAACATAAAAAAATCATTTTGGTCTTGTTTATATGACATATGGTTAACACAGATGACGCAACTAAGCCAACACACATCAAGTCCAATAATCAAGTTTTATTTCTTTGGTGTAATTTTTATAAAAGTATATATTTTGAATTTTAATTGTTTAACAAACAAACTTAAATGGTATAAAAAGTATTCCTAGTAGTGAAGGAAGTAACGTGCAAAATTTCCTCACGATCAGTTCAGTCAAGTCTACGTACCTATGACTGGAATACATATGAGAAATAGATCTTGCAAGTCATAGGTTACCTTTTATTCTGATATCTCTACAAGCAAGCAATAGCCCAAAGTAGGTCAGAATTCAGATGCTTTACTTTAATGTGTTAATTTAAAGAAATTGTCAACAATAAATAAGGCACAGTAATGTAATTAACTACGAGTGTATCCTATTAAACCTAATTACCCCTGATAGAACAGTGCTTACTTAAATTGCATTTCGTATTTTCATTAATCTAAAGCTATTTAATGCTATGTTTTTGAGGCTGCGCTGTTTGTTCAGCTACAAGGTGAGAGTTATATTTTTAACTACTTACGGCCAATGTTAAAAACCTCTCTACAGATAAACATAGGCCTTCTAGAGATTTGTTGCTAAGATTTTTTTGCAACATGACATGGCAACTGATCTAAAGTAGCACTAAATAAAAATATAAATATAAAAATAGGTCTAATCTTACATAGATTATTAATAATGGCCGTTAGTAACCTACTACTAGGTTACCTAACCTACCTATCTATTTGTGTAGGGTACGCAAGATTGTTTAGTACCCCCTTTGTTGTCCCAGTTCTCTTCTTTAGAGCCTATGCAAACAGCTCTCCTAAGAACCTCTACCTCTACCTCTAGAGAAGAGCTACAGTTTTTCACTAACACCGTGACTAAGATTAGGTGGTACAGTTTTGCAACAACTTGTCTGATTGGTAATACTGCCTTGTTATCACTTTACCACCAGACAAGTATTTTTTTTACTATTATCCGCATTCTGTTTGACGAATGCTGCACAATCCATTTTAAGTAAAGTAGTATCTTCACGCCCATATGCCCGAAGAGGTAGGCAGAGGCACAACCAGGCCACCCACGACTAGCCGAAGACACTAAGTCCCACAATATGATAAGGGGCAAGCCTATCGCCAACCGGACACATTTCCAATCCCGAGCAATAATTTTTTTTATTAGAAAATTGGAAAAACCCTATTTTTGTTTTGTTGCCCGACCCGGCTTTCGAAACCGGGACCTCATGCAGTCGTCTAACAAGTAAACCGCTAGACCACAGAGGCGATTTAATTATATTTTATGGGATTATATTGTTCATAAGACATTCTAATATTTAATAGAGAAAGAAGGATAGACAGATTCATAGTTAGGTATTTCTAGAACTCATAATTCTATTTCTAAATACAGGATGCACCTTTTTAGGGTTTCGTGGCGAAAGGCAAAAAACGGATTGGTGTAACACTGTGACATCTGACTAGGTAGAGTTTTGCAGCAACTCACCCGGATTGGTACCGCTGCCTTATCTATTCCTGGCAGGAAGGTAAACAAGCACACGGATTTCCTGATGGTATGTCACACGAGCTAGAGATACCAAAGGTATTAATAGTGCGTTGCCAACTTGAGGCCAAGCAAAAGTAAGTTTACCGGAACACGTCAACGGCATGCACTAACGTTCTGGCGGCAGGGATTGGAAAGGACCAATCCCGACGAGTCGCTGCGAACTCTACCACCTAGTCCGATATCACATTGTTAGTGATGGTAACACTATACTCGAGTTTTAGAATTAAAACGATTAATTTTGTTATTAAGTTATTTTTATTACATATACATTACATATTTTATTACACCTTACGTTTGAGACGACGACGAGACCGGAATTAGAACTAAGTTTGTTTGTTACTTGGTATATGTAATGAGAGTGGTCTTTTAACAAGAATACTCTTTCTTCTTTCGTTTAGGCCTTCACGTTAGTATTTTGCCATTAGTCAAGTAGAAATTTGCATCAAATTTTACATCTATTTTAATAAATTATAATTAGTCATCAGCCTTAAGTCGTCAATAAGTTATGTTAAGCTCTTGGGTAAAGCGGTGGCCTCATTATTCAAGCTCATGTAATGACATTTGGCGGCAACGAGGAAATACACGATACGCTAATTTCTTCATGATTATTTCATTTGTGCACTGTCACTGAACAAAATTGTACAAAATGCCACCAAAATTGACTAATTTCACTCAATATCAACACGAAATTCAATAATTATGAAAAAACTTCGACCATCGTTTCTCTTGATGGTGCCAAAACTCACAAGAATACTCTTCAACAACTAAACTTTTGTTAACACGCCTTCGAACAAAGGTAACCTTAGAAGCTTGTTTCTATTTTCACGTGTTAATTAAATTTGGATTAAATCTACTGTCCAGACGGATGCAATCCAATGTTTACAACCAGTGTTTACAGCCGTCTAGAACCCCTATTATATTCATGTGAAAAAATTTTTGTTGTGTTGTTTGTTCTTCGTACACTTAACAGCGGAGTGACGATATTATAGTAGATATTTATGAAGCCCTATCTTAGTTTTTGAAATTACATAAATTGTCTCCTTCACCCTAAGGTTGTCCGACAGAGTTCGCTTTAAAGTGATAAGACCGCCTTTGTGCACCTGAGTTAAATATTAAAAGTGAAAGAGTGTACTATTTTGTAAATTTTGGTGCATAATAAAGTGTATTCATTCATTCATATAGTATGTGGGTAGGTATATTACTTATGTGTGGAAATGGTTAGGAGAGAGGTATAGACTAATTTTTACCCAACTGCGAAACGCAAATTAGTATGGTAGTGTTTTATAAGTCTATGTACGTTTGTTCTATTTGCATATTGCAGATGTTGCAGAGATGAACCGATTCGTCTTAAACTGGCGAGTAATTGCCACTTGAAATGACAATAATAAAGACTTGACACGGCGACAATAACCCCATATACTCAAAACAAACAAAAAGTATGTAGGTGCGAACTATCTCAAATACTCCACGTATCAAAAATAATTTTGAAGTTTCTTTCATATTTTTTCATGTTAAGTAATAGATTGTTATATGTTTTTTATAGGACACGACAGCGAACAAGCACAAGGCTTTACTGACAACAAGAGACAACTGTTGCCTATAGACACCATTGATGTAACAGTTGCGTCGTTGTTCTGCAGCATAGATGTTAGGTTTATCATGCTAGTCTACCGGCTACCCTACCCTCCTAACTGGAGTCTAGAACACGACATTGCCATCGTACGGCAGGAATAGTCCCTCATTGGGCAAGTTGCTGCACAGCAGTTTACCACCTTTGGATTCATAAGTAATGACACAAGTAAGTTATGATTGCCTTTTACGAACTGCTTGACAGGAATGCAGATGGTTTATTTAGTACTAGCGGCCAGTCCCGGCTTCGCATGGGTATAAAATATACATATAAACCTTCCAATTCAATCACTTTATCTGTTAAAAATCCGCATCAAAATCCGTTGCGTAGTTTTAAAGATTTAAGCGTACAAGGGACATAGGGACAGAGGAAGCGACTTTGTTTTATACTATGTAGTGATTCTACTCAGGCGAACCGTACCAACATACGGCCAATGTTAATAATGTATCTCAATCTAATGGATTTCAAGCAATCTAGATAGCTGCGTATCCGGCGGCCTATCCCATACCTAATTGCCAAATTTATCCTGTCCACAGATATGTTATTGGCAAGCGATAACATAAAAATGGATCAAAATATCAATCTTGGACAGCAAGTTTTGGATTAGGATTGATTATTAATATTGGCCGATAGGGAACATATTCATAACGAGTCAAAGTTATTTGAACAACCATTCTCCTTAATCTCTCACTTTCTCAAAACTACCGTTTGATTACTTATCGGAAAGATTTAGTTATGTACCAAACGAAACACGAAAAATTAGTTGAAATAACTTAAACCTAAACTTAGAAAAATAAAAATAACTACGTTAAGAAAAAACGAATTCAAAACCAAAAAGTATAAATAACAGGTTTTATATAATATAATGTTAAATCTTTATTGTTTTTTATTTTTTATTTTTGAAGTCGTTTTTTCTTAACGTAGTTATTTTTATTTAATACTTTTTAGTTTATTGCTGATATGATTTAATTTAATAGAAATAGACATGTTCATAAAATAAAAACTTATGGGCCAACCTGAATCAAGTTTTTATGGGACCAATTCGAAACTATTCCGCATCAAACAAAAAAAGAATTAAGTAAATCGGTTCAGAAACCTCGGATAAATCGGTGTACATATCTACTCGTACATAAAAAAAATATACCGGCCGAATTGAGAACTTCTTCGTTCTTTTGAACTCGGTTAATAACATGTCCTAAAATGAAACAGCAATGAAATTTGGTGAATAGGGTCGTTTTATTGAGTAGATACCCACTAAGGGCAGAATTTTGGAAATTCTACCCAGAAGGGGGTGAAATATGGGTTTAAAGTTTGTATGGAAAACCGTCATTTTTTAAATTAGAAATATGTATATGAAGTTATTTTTGAAATATATATTTAAAAATGAGTAGACACGTCATGAAGCGCGTTCAGCGTTTCAGCGTTTCTGCAAAGTCTACCCCGAAGTGGGTAAAATAGGGTTTGAAAGTTTGTATGAAAGTCCTTATTACCGGGCTATTGACTAAAATAAAAAAAAACGTTTAAAAAGGAATAAATTATTCATACAGTTTTTAATTCAACTCCAGATCAGTAAATATATCTGTCACACGAGCAAAGCCGCGGGTAACAGCTAATATGGTATGAATATTAAATAAGAATTAGCGCACCGAGGGTACCGTACAATACCCGTAGGTATCCCTATAAATAAATGTTCACCCATCACGACATTTATCATCAAAGTGATCACGTGAGGGTTTTTATTTTTCATTTCAAGGTAAGGAACCCTTAAGTAACAAATTAAGTATTTACTTAAATATGCAGACCACGTAGCATGAAAAAAGCGAGTGGGACCAGTACCGTGCAATATTTTAATAAATTCGCAAAAAAGCCGTTTTGTGATAAGGAAACCCAAGAATTGCAATTCAAAAAAAAAGTTAAAAATTAAAAAAAAACAATAAAAAACAAAAAACCTGATTTCATAAAGCCTAATAATGTACTATAATTAAGGGCAATTAATCTACAAAAAAAGACTCCAACTATCTTCACTTCGACCTCATAATTAATAAAGTCATCATCGTAAACAATTTCTTACATTATAGAGTATAACTCAAAACTACTAGTCAGTAGGATATTAATAAAATTGATGGTGGGATTATTTATTGTAGAAAGGAATCATCAAAAACCGTTTTAATCTTTATACACTCGGGTTTGTTGTTATTGTTATTAATATTTATGCTATCCCGATGTCTAAACAGGTTTCCGTTGAAGCGCTAAATTACATAAGTAGGTACACGAGCGTACCCGCTAATATTTGACAGACTCCTTGGTATAGCTAGAACTGCAGTACATGCATATCTTCACATAACATCCGCAATTATTTCTGACAGGTATTTGTTTTGATATACGTAAATAGCTGTAAACATCAATAGTCACGATTATATTTATAACAGTAAGCTGTAGGTACATAAGCATTTCTATGTACTAGTGTCATTGACTATCACTAACTGTCTAACTATCTAACTAATTTTTCGAGTTAGTTTTCCAGTGATATTTTTTATCAAGTTGTATGTTGGCCAGGGCTATCGGATGTATTAGTAATCCATAAATCTTCTCTTGTTTCTAAAAACTACATATACCTAGAAGCAAGAACCATTCAAGCAAAAAAATCAATTCACACTACAGGGAAACATACACATACTCACACACACATAGAACTTACAATACCCTCTTTTTCGCCAGGGGTTAAAAATAAAGTAGAACTTAGTAACGAATGCGGCGGAAGCTACGCAGGCCTGCAGAAATCGTGCCATATCAATCAATATAATTTATGGACTAGGCACACGATACTCTCGGCCTACTACACAAGAGACACGGCGTGAAATATGTGTTAGGATATCATATCCCCGAAAAGGTAGGCAGAGGTAAAACCAAGGCACCCACGACTAGCCGAAGACATTAAGTCCCACAATGTGACAGGTGACAAGCCTATCGCCAACCGGGCACATTTCCAATCCCGACCAACATTTTTTTTTGGAAAATTGCAAAAATCCAATTTTCTTTTTGTTGGCCGACCCGGGATTCGAACCCGGGACCTTCAGTCAAGTCCAACACCCGGACCGCTAGACCACAGAGGGGATAAATATGTGTTTATGTGTGTATATTTCCAGTTTTCTAAAATAAGCTTTATCTTAAAAAATCTTTCAAACCAAACTTTTGTTAAGTTTTAAATGAGATGTGTGGCATATACCTATAACATACGCCTTAAATGATAAAGTGAAGTCTTCGGTTAACTTCAACATAATTTTCATACAAACTTTCACCCTCATCATATTCATTTGGAAG
>NJDC01000916.1:33363-58603 GCA_002245475.1 Calephelis virginiensis
ATATCAATCAATATAATTTATTGACTAGGCACACGACACTCTCGGCCTACCACACAAGAGACACGGCGTGAAATATGTGTTTATAAAAAAAAGTATCTTCACGCCTATATCCCCGAAGAGGTAGGCAGAGGTACAACCAAGGCACCCACGACTAGCCGAAGACACTAAGTCCCACAATGTGACAGGTGACAAGCCTATCGCCAACCGGGCACATTTCCAATCCCGACCAACATTTTTTTTTATTAGAAAATTGGAAAAATCCTATTTCCTTTTTGTTGGCCGACCCGGGATTCGAACCCGGGACCTCATGCAGTCAAGTCCAACACCCGGACCGCTAGACCACAGAGGCGATAAATATGTGTTTATGTGTGTATATTTATAGTTTTCTAAAATAAGCTTTATCATAAAAAATCTTTCAAACCAAACTTTTGTTAAGTTTCAAATGAGATGTGTGGCATATACCTATAACATACGCCTTTAATGATAAAGTAAAGTCTTCGGTTAACTTCAACACAATTTTCATACAAACTTTCACCCTCATCATATTCATTTGGAAGTTAACTGATAGGTTCGTAATACTTAATTAATAAAAATTTTAAAAAAGTAAGCTGAATCCGGGTTTTTAACTATATGCAAATAAGTTTCATCAAAATCGGACGAGCAGTTTGGCCATGAAGACAGAATGACTTACATTTTGTTTATTAGAACCTATCGATGTTAAATTAAAATTTAGCGCAGATGTTAATAAAATAGACAAAAATAACTTTTTTTATGATCGAAGCAACGTAAATGTTTATTTTCATATAAATTCCTTACAATAGCTGTTGGTGTAAATCTATATGTGTAGAAATAGCGATGTAGGGACAATTTGCGCGTGAACAGGGTGGCGAGGGTAGCTGCAGGGCGGGCGCAATCTTGCAAAGCGCACGCGCGCGCATCGACGCCGCGCGGACCGCTCGCGACGCGACGCCGACCGTGGATCGATAAGATAAACGCGCAACCCCGCGATTCAGTTAAATCAATATTATCGCTATCGATTTTAGGAGCCGCAGCCGCCGCACTAGCGATCCGAGGGTCGCACGCGGTGGCTGAGCGTTCTTTTTTAAATATTCGGTGTGATTGTGAAATATTTACCTCAGTATCTTGTGGTATTGATGCAGTGATCTTTTTTTTAAATTTGTTATGGTATTGTTTTTAATTTCATAATAATGAAACCTTAACATTTGGACCACTCGACTACAAGTAAGGTAAAAGTATTCATAAATTACAATATTATAATCATCTATTTTTATTTTTTTTATATAGTCAATATTTCGGTAGCCTTTTTAAATTATGAATTTGCTACTTCTGAAACTCGAACATAACAACAAAGCAGCCGGCGCAGCGCTGCGCGCCACCTCTGTCGCGCTGGCTATGTCTTATGTTATTGAAAATAATTATTGTTTTAGAATTAATAAAACAATTAGGTACTATAGATTTTTAACAATGAAACCTACGGTTGAAATGTGTATTTTTATTTAATGAAGTTTACCAACTCACATACTGTTTAAACAGAACCTACTGAACTGTTTGACCCAGCAAAGACTGACATTATAGCGGCAGGAATAAGTGAGTTTCACACATACATATAAACATACATATGTTCACAACAAGTCCCGAAGTAGCAGTTATTATCGAATGCTATCACAATTATTCCTACACTTTCCAACATTAGCTTTCTCAACATTTATTTGGGTTCCTACTAATCTATTTAGTATTTATGCATACAAAACACTGATTTCGAAAATTCTTCACAGTGAGCTTTAAATGTAATATTAAATGTCTAAAGTTAATGCTTTACCTAATTATTTGTTTTTAAAAAAGGGACCTTACAAATAAACCATCCATTTGCCTTTATGAAAATATTGACAAATTCAATCATTCTTTTTGCAAGTGGTAAGCTAGGATAACTAGGACTAATATCTATCTTAATCTAACAGTTTTAAGTTTACCACACTGAGTTAAGATAAATTTGTCAACCCGGCGAAATTCGTACCGCTAGACATTAACAGCTACTAACAGTTCATATGGATTAAAGCATTTTTTCCTATTTTCCCTCCGATTTTCCCGGTTTTTTCATAAGAACCTTCTCCTAAAATACCAACAGACAACACAAACAGGGTATTCAGAAACCTACTATACCTATTCAGGAATCAGGAGTGACCAATATTGTAACAAGGATGAACCAAAACTTTCAGAATAGACCGGGCGTAGTGTGATGAATTTTTTCCTAAATTTAATTCAATTTATAAATATACGTACACAAATTGAATTGAATTGAATTGAGAAAAAAAGTACAACTCGGATATTATATACTACAAATAAAACGAAAAAAGTACCTTCACGCTCATATCCCCGAAGAGGTAGGCAGAAGCACAACCAGCAAGCCTATTGCCAACCGGGCACATATCAAATCCCGGGCAAAGTTTTTTTTATTAGAAAATTGGAAAAACAAAACAAGAATGAACAAATACGGACTACGCGTCAATCAACTATAGCTGAATTTATATTTTTACCCATCTCCTAAGGGAACCCCTTTAGTAAGTGGGATACAAAGTATCTATAATCTTCCTTGCAGCAGAAAGTACTTACCTGTCCAATTTCGGTACAATTGATTTCGTAGGTTCTGCGTGAACAGACAGTCAAAATATCATTTTTTTTAATTTATTTGATGTACCTAATACTACTCATTAACTTTTAGTTTACATAGATATAATATGTATAATTTCCAGCAATACCGAAACGATTTCAATGTCTATGTCTATGTTTTCAAATGTTTTCCCTGTATGTAGGTACCTAATTAAAATAGATACAACCTTGTAATTGTTTCAAAATTACAAGATCGTACCTATCGATTGATTTCTATTCGGTATTTTCAATAGTAGGGGTAATATGTAAACTGATTCCGTAACTAAGCATAAGTGCAGCCAAGAAGCAGAAACTGTGCAGCTTATATGTATAATAATACGGTTTATTTTCCTTTTTCAAACTATTCTTTGTTCATTGTTTCCCCAAAAACTACTTGTATATCTAGTTATTCTTTGATCCATTCATTGACATTTGCGTCTAGGTCACTTGTCGCAGAAAAAGTTCTATATTTAAGTCTTTCTTTTAAAAACGGGCAACTGAAAACGAAGTTTTTATTGTGTTTTTCTTTTAAATCAATGAAATTAATAAAAAAACTAGATGGAGTTTTGGCGCCATCGCGAGAAAAGATGCAAGAGGATCCTTTGCGTGCTTAAGGTTTTCACAACACAAGACTTGTCATATTCTGGAATCTATTGATAAGCATTCGCGTACTTTTTCATGATACTATAGTAGTTTTATTTTTTGAATGATTATCATCGATAACTTGTTTATAAATACTTGCCTGTACCTAATACTTCATTTAAGTTGCAAAAATAAAAATACTGTTAAATATGCAAAAAAAAATATGTTAAAAAATGTATGTTACCTAAGTTTATTTTCATGGACCATTGTTTATAAAAATTAGGTACTGCCTATTAGGTAATTAAGAAATTAATGTAGCTAATTTACCATCGTGTATTTCCTCGTTACCGCCTAATCTCACTAAATGAACTTGAGTAAGGACTAAGAAGACCACAGCTTTTCTCCAGACCCTGATATGATTTGATAGACGGTATATGATTAATTTTGAATACTTTACGTAGCCAGAATGGATGTAAAAGTTTTAGTTGGTGATATAGGTAGTTCCGGAACAAGCGAATGAAATTGTATATCTTGGTTGTGCTTTTAGAAAGGATGGAAAGTACACCTTGGATGTAGAAAGAAGAGTGTGTGCAGGGAAGGGAAGGGTAGTGTGATTCCTCTGGGTAAGCTATTTCAAATAGAGACTTTGAGTCAAGGGGCTAAACTCGTTTTGTACTTATAACTCTGTGTTTATCCTAACGTTGTTATATGGAAACGAGAGTTGGGTATGTCAGAAAAAGCATGATTGTAGGATAAATGCCAGCGCTACGGAAAATCTGTGATGTAACGCTCGCTGACCGTATTCGTAACAGTGAGATCCAAGAAAGAGTGGGATTGAAAGAAAGCGTTGGTGTTAAAATGAGAATGGGCATGCTCCGATGATTCGGACAGATAAAAGATTGACAAAGCAGATATACAATGCGAGTGTAGATGGATATAGATACCCTCGGAAACCTAAGTTGACATTCCATTATCAAATTGTGTGGTCTACGGGCCGTTGTTGGACTTGACTTCATGAAGGCTAGATCATCGTGTGGTCTAACAAAAAGAAAATGAGATTTTCCCAATTTTCAAATGTAAACAACGTTGCGTCTGACAGATATTATTATGTGTATTTAAGGTTTGGCACCTATCACATTGTAGGACATATTGTCCTCGGCTAGTCGTGGGTACCCTGGTCGTGGCTATACCTCTATCTGCGGGGACATATCTAATGGCAGATGCTTAATGCTAATTGATACAGAATAGAAAAAAGTTGTGAACACTTTTATTTTTTTGTTTGTTCTGGGTCTGTGGATTAAGGTGATTAAGATGTTTCAGGCTTCCCTACATAGGGCTTTTAGCCCTAAACTCAGAGCGTAAATATGCATATTTTGCCTTTTTAAGGGCACAAAAAACTTTAGAGCTATTTTTAAAGCCATAATAGTTATTGCATAAATTATTAATTTGACTGACCAAAACAAGTAAAATTATTAACAATATGCGTTGGTAGAAATATGTGCGCCATATAAGTTTGCGAACGAAAAGAGGTTGGAGGGCGATGCCAATGTTGTCAAACAGAAATGTATCTAGGTTCCCTAGCATTTTATAAAAATCGACAACCAATAAGTATTGGTATGTTAACTACTTAGTAACAGAGGTTATAAGGAAATCGTATAATCTAAGTTAAAACATCTTTTCTTTTAACATTTACAGAATTTTACTAATTTTTGTCGCCCACATATTTATCTAGCGACAACTACCTACCTACCTGTTGTACGAGTTTCGACAAACAAGTATTATTCTGTAAATACGTTTACACAAGCCACCTCGTGAGGTGAGGAAAGGATCCAAAAATGTAATACGCAACTCTTTGATACGCAATAATAACTGTTTTTTAGAGTTTACTCCTTAAGAAACGATTTGAGTTATAAGGCCCGATACGGAAATTTTATGAGGAGTAAAATCAAGTGTAACACGAAAAGTTGAGGCGTTACGTAGAAAGAGACAAACATATGTAAGTCGTACCGCTTCAGTCCTTCAGTATTTTTTTCTCCTTCAGGACTGACGATCTCGCCCGAACAAAAGTCGAGTCGCCCCGAGCGGGTCGTCATTCGGCTCCGCCACAGTCAAGTTACGTATGACATTGACATTAGTCGAAAAATTTAAAACGCAGTCGACTTGTTCGAATGATTTGCGTAGTCGAATAATTAGTATTAGTATTATTCGTAGTCGCGCATCGCAAGCATATAGTAGCATTTATTGTATACATCTAAATATATACAACGTACATAAACAGCAACCTAACCATCAAGTTTTAATGTTTTGATTTTAAAGTTTTCTTGTAATATTATTATAATCTATATTATTTTGTAACATACTTTATGTAATACGCTTTATTGAAGTAATATAAATAATCCGAATAATTACAGATATATGTTTGTTTCTCTTATCATTTTAGCAGATGCGTTCATTTACCCTTTTTTTCTATTCGATATAATATATCATAATAATCGTTCGTAAGGAGTAAACACCAATCGTGGGTCGTAGCTGACACATACACACTTTTTTCATTTCATTTTTCCTTTTTGGGTCCGACTGACCATAAGGCCATGCTGCCACATCTTCCATATTAATAAATTCCTTTTCTTGTTATTTATTTTTAGTTCACTTGTTAAGTTTTATTATAGCGGTGGCTTCCTTACTTAATCTCATTTTGTGAGATTTGGCGGCAACGAGGAAATACACGATACGCTACTTTCTTCATAATTGCTTCACTTGTGCACTTTAACTGAACGAATTACGACTAAAACTAACCAATTTTACTCATAATTAAAACAAAGAAAACTACGAAATTGAATAGATTACGAAAAAACTACGACCATCCTCTTTCACGTAGGTGCCAAAATTCCCTTGATTTTTTACTAAAATCGTTACTGATCAAAGTTTAAATATCAAGTTATAAGATGAGGTATGTTTAAGGGTTTCCCGTTTTATAAATACCGTTATAATATTTATAAAACGGGAAACTCTTAGAACAAAGTCTTGATTAAGTAGACATTAGGGCTTTTTTTTTGGGGCATTTTAATTTTGCACTAAGGGTTATTTAATGTTAACTTTAGGGCTATATTCATTTAGAAGCTGGTAACACTGATGTTTTGACTTTTAAAAATTGGTTTGTGTAAAATAATTGAACTATTTATTTAAATTTCTTAAAGTTTGGGTAATTTTAAATTGAATTATTTGTTTATTTTTAATTTCTTATGTTCAAAGATTACAGTACTTGACAGTACTCGAGTTATGTTTGTGTTGACTTAGGTTTGTTAATACAGTAATAATTATGTGTAATTATGTATTTAAGCAGTTGTCTCAGTTCATTAACAGTTTATTTCAATTTTTAGAATGAAGAAATGTCCGTGAATATTTAAAATGACTTCTACGGATACCTATCAGTTAAAATGGCATTCACACAGTTCCCATTTGAACGGTTCTGTAGCGGCCTTGCTGCGATCGGAGCGTTTTACGGACGTAGTGTTATGTACGCTCGATGGATCTCAGATACCAGCTCACAAGTTCATCTTAAGTTCATGCAGCGTCTACTTATGCAACTTATTCGAAGGACAACGGACAGTCAATCGTATGGGAGGAATGTTGTATGTTGTCCTACCATCAGAAATATCCACCAAGGCTCTAAAAATCCTAGTCGAATACATGTATAAAGGTAATATTGATTTTGTAGACACTGAATGAATGAATACACTTTATTATGCAACAAAATTTAAAAAATAATACACACTCTGTCACTAATAATATTTATCTTAGGCACACAAAGACTTAGGTCTTATCGATTCAGCACTTACTAATGGTTCATAGGCTAATGGTTTAGGTTTGGGGTTTCTCATCACGATTGGACTTGATCCTGGGTTTTTTGGTCAGTTGTACTCGTAAACCACGTCCATAGTCCCTGACTAAAACAGGCTAGTAGTTAAGGATGTCTTCAATTTTACCTATTAGATAGAGAACAAGTTGGCTCTTTTGATGGTAAGAATATGGTGTTACTGGTGCTGTGGTATCTTATGGCCGGTATCTTAGATCATGTGTAAATTTATTAGCTACATAGCTATGGCAGGAATAAATAAGGTGGTCGTACTAATCCAGGCCACCTATCACCTAGTAACAACATAACTTTTATCATAGGGATAAATTGTAAATAGCTCAATCTTTATATTACTAATGTCCTTTGGAGATGGTAACTGTTTACTGGAGGAAGCACATTAGAGCACTTTTTTTATTTGTGATTATTAGAACTTCCAACATATTAACTTAAGCATTAGCATTATTTACTTAAGTGACTGCTATGGAAGGTGATCATATGTAAGGGGGAACTATTTTTCATATTTTTGATGATGGTCTGAGGATTGAGAATATTTAAGCTGTATATGTTTAGTTATTTAAACAGAGCTTGTAGCTGTTATATTAAAAATATTATGTAGAGAAGAACAAAAACTTTCATTCCATTCCTTTTTAATAATAAAAGTTGGTTAAAAATTTGTAAAATGATTGCAGGAGAAACAACAGTCTCCAATGAAGTTTTAGATACAGTTTTAAAAGCAGGGGAGGTGCTGAAAATAAGAGGACTTTGGAGACAAACAGATGAAGTGGGAGGGGACTCTCAACCTGCAGAAAAAACAACCACTCCTGCAAATTTAAATAAACAAATAGCAAAGAAACCTGAAGATCCCAAAATAATGGTTAAAAAGGATGACAAGCTGCTCAAAGCTTTTAATCCTGTTCCTCAACAAGGTGGTGTTACAAGGTAATAAACAGGATTTAAATTTGCACTAAACAAATACATATCTATACTCTTTTGAAAAGTTTTTTTCAATTCTCTGATTATACAATTTGGAAAATGTTAAAAAGAGGTTACCAGGTTAATACCAGTTAATTTTAATTGAAAATCTTTACAGGCCAATGTTCATTGGACCTCCAAAATTAGTTTTCATCAAAACAACTGAAGGTGGAACTCAAGCTACACTCCGTCCAGGGGCACCTAAAGGCCAAACAATACTGGTTGCCCCTGCACCTACAGCAGAAACACTCCCAAGTCCCGTTACAACCCCATCACCTACAACAGCTGTGACTAACACAGTTGCTGATGACTCTCCCGATGAAGCTCCCCCAATTCGAATACTTAGGCGACACGCAGTAGAACGTAAATATGGAAAGAGACAAAAGACTGATACTACAGATGTTGAAGAGACGAAGGATGAGGAACCAGACAATACTTCTGTTACATCGAGTAAGTATAATTTTAAGTAGCAATAGTCCTTAGGTTAATAAAATATTTTACTGGCTACTAATATTGGCAAATGTCATTTTTTGAGTAATGTCAATTTAATTTTTTTTAGTTCTGATAATATTTTGTTGAATTAATTTTATAGCGATAGCCTTCCCCTGCTCACCTTCAAAAAACCGTTGAAAGAATATTACTTAACACTTACATAACAATTTTTGACTTTTAGGTTTCTTATTGATATTTAGATTTACTAATTTTATTTATATTATTTTATAGTATTTCATTCTTATGAGTTTTTCTTTATTATTATTATGTTTAGGTTATTTATTTATTGTTCATGATGCCTTCCACTGTTTCATCACAGATTTTTATTTTTAGGGTTGGCTGGAAGGAATCTGTAGACCTAGAGATAAGCCCACCTTTTGTGCATGTGTTTATCACTGTCCATGTTTTATGTCATAAATTGTGTACAATAAAGAATGAAATAAATAAATAAAACATTCATTATAAACTAAATATAAATTATAATAATAATATAAATTGTTTATTAGTAACAAAATCATCAGTAGCCATTTTTTATGTGCTCTAGTATAGAGATGATTAGTAAAAGAAGGCTGTAATATAATGAGATATAAAATTAGCGATTTTATTAAGATACTTTTCAATTACTTTCATATAATATTTGCACAAGAAAACATTTAGGATAACACATAAAATATGAATTATAGGTACCTATATAACTTATTTTAAAATATGGTCTTTATTCGACAGAGAAGTCCACACAGAGTAATTCAGATACAAGTCAAATACCTGAAGTCCAAGTGAAAGATGAACCAGAATGGGATGCAAGTAGTATAGAAGAGGAAGAGAGATCCATAGCAGAAATGTTTCATGCTGAAATGAGTGTCAAATCAGAACCTCTTGACGATGTGGATATTGAGGAAGAGAGCTTAGTAAGTCTCTTTACATAACCATAACCTTTGATTGTACCTTGATTCTTTTGAAAAAAATCCATCTATTCCTGTCTCTATTTCCTGATATCAAAAGGTAATGTAATATTTGTGACATTGTACCAACAATCCACTTATTGTTTTATTTTAATCATATGTATATTATTGTTAATATTTTTAATGTTAGTGATTTATGCTTTTGATATAGTTTATAACAGGGCTTCCCTAACTTATCAGTACTGACATGCCCTTAATATGTATGTATTTTTTAACGACGCCCCTTAACCCATTTAGTATCAGAGGAAGGGGCTACAAGCTCTATTTTTGACAACTTCTCTTAACTCACCCCTCATCCTGTGGACCAAAAATTGTTACCAGTAATTATAAATGCAAGTCTAGTACCTGGTTCCTAGATTTAGAAAACTCGCTCAATTTGTTTGTATTGACATACAGTTTGTGAAGCCCTGGTTATTAAGATATTTATGATTATTTTTTAATTTTTTGTGTGTGTGTGATGCTTTTTTTTCATTGTTTTCTATGATTATTATTTGTAATTAGAATAGATTTTTTAAGTGTATCAAATAATTTTTAGTGTTTTGTTTTTAAGGCATGCTAGATTATGCAGTGAATTATAATTTAATTTATGTGTGAACTCCTATAGCATGACATTTATGACTGTGTTGACAAATAAATCATTTAATATGTGTTACTTTTTTTTATTATAAAATTGTAAAACAGCTGTGTCTGTGGTATACTTCAACCAGGAACTGTAATTGTTATACGGTAGGACGAAGTAAACATAATATTTATTTAATTCTTTGTCTGGTTTTTTGTACACACAATAGTACTCTTATCTAACTTTCATATATAATTCACTATTTGAAAAACAGGGGACTGATACATTAGGTTAATTAGTAATTTATATTCAACTACACATATTACGTGTCATATATTATACACATATTTTACTATATTTTTACATTTCTACATACAACTATGTATTTTTGTAAATGATAAACACTTGAACTACTAAATCGGTTTGAATAATTAGTATTCAAATATATAGGAATCCTGATCATGTTTTATAATAATGGGTTCAGTTGAGAATTGAGATAGAGAAATCGACACCTTGTAGCTAGTTTGCTAAAAAGCGTAAAAAATAAGATGCGATGTGTCAGTTTTAACCTGTACCTGAAAGATATTACTTCTAGCATATAATCGCATAAAGCCGGGTTTTCACAGTACGAGTTCGATCGGATCGTGTAGTGTACATGGACGCTACTCATATTGAGTAAAATATATTCTAGTGCACTCGTACGCCGGCAATTAATCCGTGCAGACTCGACTGTGTTTTATTATCTTATACACTCGGATTCATCTTATGACAATAAAATGGTGACTACTAAGAATAGGCTTAACGTCGTCAATACCGTAATATTCTACGAGGTGGTAAAGTTTCGCAGTAACTCACCCGAATTGGTACCACCGCCTTACCGATTCCTGCCGCCATAACGTCAGTGCTTATCGTTGACGTGATCCGGTACGGAGGGTAAGGTAGCCGGTAAAATTACTTTTGCTCAAGGCCTAACATCCCGGCCTCAAGTTGGCGATGCACCATTACCACCTTTGGTGTCTCTAGACGGTGTGAATTCCATCAGGAAGTCCGTCCACTTGTTTGCCTTCTAATATAAAAAAAAAATGTGTGCGTGTACTAGCGTACACTCGTAAGAAGTGAAACTTCTTTATGACGTTATTTTCTAAAAAATAATTTACTATATGCAACTTTACAGAACTTGGTTAAATAAAGTTAAATTAGATAAAGTTTTTGCCAATCCCTACTCCGCTTTAGAAAGTATACTTCGAATCACGCGTGGTAGGGATAAGACAAAAATATGGCGCGTAACGGAAAAATGTGACGCGTAACGAAAAAAATGTTACACTAAATTTTTTTCCAACCCCGATAAAGAAGTTTCACTTCAAAAATAATAAGAAAAAATGTGAACGAGAGATTAAGAGGTTTGTAGCTATACATATGTAGCAAGATAACTTATGTGTCTTGTAGCAGAACATCAGCCGAGAAACTAAAGCTATTTGGCTCGCAGTGAACTAGCTACGTGAAATCTAAAATACTAGTGCACTCTTATACGAGCTAACTCGTATGAGTGAATTCGTTCTGTGAAAACCAGCCTTTAGTTGCTCATAATTCCATAGCAAGTTTTTAACGCTTTCTTTCTGATACTTACACAGCAATTCGTCTAAACTGCCTTGATTTGCTTCTAACATGTTAAAAATTCCTTAGAGTGGACTCGAGCCATGAATTGCGCGTTATCCATATGCCTGTCATATAGTTTCATACGACTTTTAAGCGTTTTGTCCAAGCGTGGCGTACAGACATACCCAAAGAAATCGCGATGAATCCGCGTTTTTGGGCAGTACCTTAAAATGTATGTGTTCGTCGTGCAGCTGTACAGTCCGCTGGCGTGCGAGCTGTGCGCGGAGGTGTTCACGGTGCCGGCCGCTTGGGTCCGCCACGTGCAGAACCACGCGCACGCTGACGCCGCGCATCCGCGCAAACGGAAACACCGCTCGGCTGTGAGTGTACATTCTAACACTACTCTACACAACCGTACACTCGTGAAAACGGTACACCACAGCCGTGAGTGTACTCGACTGTCCACAAGTGAAATCGGAAATATCGCCCCCTTCTCTACACTCTATCACTGCTCTACAACAATTACGGTACACACTTGCACCTGGGAAAACGCAAAAACACCGCTTTGCCGACGGCCATATTTTATGTAAACTCTACTGCTACACACCGGTATATATTTGAGTTGAGAAAAAAAATTTGGTCGGAGGAAATATATATATATATATATATATATATAGTATAGTATTTACCTGGCTACAGTAGTTTGAAGTCGATCAATCCAATTTTTGGTAGCAATCCAAGAGGATATTATGCCTTTAAGAATAATACTCCATTGTACCTGTCAAAATTTACACAAATCGCAAAATATGTAGAATGCAATAATCAATTCTACCGACTATGTGTCCCGTGTTTTGTTGTATACCCTATTTGCGCAAATAAATGTTAATATTATTATTAAAGCGTTTAAATACGTTTTATCTAAAAACAGAGAGCAGGTCGTTACTCGTAAAAGACGGAAGATATTCACGTTAGGGGTAATGTACCTGACCTCACTAGCACTCACATACACTCATGCGCGCGAGCATAAACTTTGTAAAAACACACAATTGTAAAATTACTCAAACATTGTGTTGTTTGCAGAGCGATGATACAGAGGAGACGATGGCTCTCCTTCGGTGTGATCTCTGTCAAAAGCACTTCCCTAACCCAGCTGAATGGGTGCGCCACATACAGAGCACTCACACAGAAACTGGTCAGTATATTTTATATTATGTTCCTAAAGATGTTTGAAGTATTAAACCATATTTTCAAAAAGTGACGATATCAAAGAATAATTGTGCGACATTTGAAAAAACATATTTGGAGAAATTGACTCGTAACATGCGTAGACATGAAGTACTGGCCTAAGTTTAATAAGATGATAATATTTGATAAATACACATCCATACATATCTTCACGCCAAATCCCTTACGGGGTAGGCACTGAGTGTCGAGTGCCAAATCTCACGATCCTTGCATATCTGCCTGGCTTCCTGCACATTCATTACCCTTTTCATACAAATAGTAATTTATGATCGAAATAAACGATTTAACTGTTAATTCCCGTATCTGATAAATTCGCTTTCGTCGACCTAAAGATCTCTATTATCGACGATCAAGAAAACTCTTTATCACTAGCAGATTATGTACTTGCAGACAGGGAAATTATTTCGACCTTTTTTTAATATCTTCAATATACCCATTTTGCATTTGTATTATGTTTTCACTGGCGTCGGATTGGAATACCCTAAAGCCCGCTATTCGAATAATCTAGAAATTTAAATTACTGTATTATATCAGTAATGCAGTCAGTCCATACTTGGTGCTGAAGTTCTACATCGACTCGGCCGGATACGTTACGCAAGAGGCTTACTTTTGAAGGCCTCGTAGGTGTAGATGTTTGCGTACACGCCTAACTCCACCGACCAACCGCGAGGCTCGGATCCGATTCCCGACGAGGCAGGAATTTTTGTGATGAACATTTGAATGCCTGCATTTCTAGTTCTGGGTGTTAATTATATTTGTTCTGGTATCTGTTAAATCTTATTTACGCATTAGTATGGTTGACACAAGTAAATAATTTGCTGACTTTTGGGGTTTGATTCAATTTGTGTAATTTGTCCAGTCACCAGTAATTAAATATATAAATTTTTTTTTTCATGCTCTACATCAGTAATTCCCAAATTCCACGAGAAGTTAATAAAGTAGGGCGCTGTGATTTTAAGCCACCGCTTTATGAATTTCACAATGCACCCCCCTTAGCTACGGCCATGTAGGGGGTCCACCGAATCTAATAAAATTTTGGTAGTGGTCTGTAAAACGAAATAGTTTGGGAATCTCCGCTCTAGATTAACAACGCTCCCTAAACTTAAGATTTTTTACTATATTATAAAAAAATTGATAATATAGTAAATAAATAATAAATAAATAGAAATCTCTTAATTGCTAAATTTAAAATTAATGTAAAGTAGATTCGGTAATATAGTTTAAGTACTGTTTTAACATAGCTGAAAGATTGTTGTGTATGTGGCTAATTCTAGACGAACGATACATTTTGAGAGGTTTTTAATTAAAATATCACATTAACATTGTGCCGTATTTTTTTGCATTGCTATTTATTTCTTATTTTTCTATTACACCAGCCTGTCATAATAGTCACTTCAGTTATGTTCAAATTGTGTGTGCAATGCTTTGTTTAGCTTTCCTTCCACGATTCGACCAAAGCAACGCACTGGACAGGCCTAAAAAGAGCATTTTTAGGATTAGTATCGATTTTTTTCATTCACCAATTGCTTATTGTTTTATAATTAACGCACAATTAAATTTTTCTGAGCGAGTTTCTTCAAGGCCAGTTTAGTGATTTGTTGTAATCGAAATTTTAACATACAAAGCATTGCACTTATTTCTTTCTGCTGTCGTGATTGAGACCTAAATGTTCGTTCGGTGTCGGTTGTCCAGAATTGGCCATATCAAACAACAGTGCCCCACCAAAACGTCACAATCGTTTCACAGAGGGTGCGCAGAACAAAACTTGTATGCACTGCAAGAAAACGTTCCCTTCACATGCCTCTATGTTGATACACATGAGGACGCACACAGGTAAGTTACATTTGGACATTATGTTATTAGGTTAGTCAATTGTTTTTTTTTACAACTAATTTCGAAAACCTGCTTATGATAAGTGATAGTGTTGCTATAGATATTCCAATTTTACTCCTTTTTCTGTGCTCGGCTAGGTAAATGTATATAAATACTTCGATCATGAAAAGTGTAAATTCTAAAAAAAAAGTTTTTTTCATTATTTAGCTACATGGTAACCAGTACATTTTTCATTACATACTTAATATTTTAAATGCGAAAGTCGGTTTGTTACGCTTCCACGGTTAAAGCGCTAGGCCGATTTTTATGAAATGTCATATACTTGAAGACCTGAGTTGAGACAGGCTACTTCTTGTTCAAAAAATAACGCCCAAAGGACTATAATGGGGATGAAAGTTTGTATTGAACTTTATTCTATGCTGACGGAGTTTCGGATAAACAGCTAGCTATTAATAAAAATAAGTTATAAGATATATTTTTTTTATTTATCGCCGAGTTATGTTTATGTCAGTAGTATCGGGAGTATGTAGTATAGCAACTTGAGATCAAAATCACATATTTTTAAATGACTCTAGAAACATATTGAAAGACGTATTTATACTTTCTAAACGTACTTGATAATTATTAAATTACCCTTGCAAACTAATTATTAAAAATCTGGAACTCATAATATTAGACTATATTATTTTTATATATTGCCGACACTCATTAACAAACTACCGCGCGTCAGCGCATAATATTCTTCATCCTGTTAAGAAATGATAAGCAGTTATCGATAAGTTAGAACGTAGTGATTATATTCTCTTTGCAGTCATCGATAGATAAGTGACGCACCGCACGCTCTTGTCTTTAGCGCACCGATGATTTATGGCACCACGGGCAGCGAGCGTTTAATTTTTTACCATAATGAAGTATACAAGAGTACTATGATATCAAAATTTAGGACTTCAACTCTTCAATTTTGTAAGGCTGTATCACTGCAAGTCGACAATCGACTGTGGACAATTCTACCAAGTATTTTGTGGATTGTCCACATACATGACTCTTTGCAGGTGAACGTCCATTTGTGTGTGGGTTGTGCAACAAGGGTTTCAACGTGAAGTCGAACCTGTTGCGCCACTTGCGCACTCTGCACGACCAGGTCATCAGCCCGGCGCGCATCGACGATGATGACGTCGCCGGGCCGTCCGAGCTCAAGCGGGAGTCTTGAGGACGCGGAGGGGGGGCAGGTGAGAACCATTTGTCTGCGTGTACGCATAATAGTCAATTAGCCTTTTTATGTGAGCGATTAGCTAACAAACACATGGACCTCCCTATAGCAAGAGACAACCTTGACCTATTGATATTATATATGTTTTTCTGTACGTCCCTGTCCTGTCGCCGTGGTGTGTACCGGCTACTGTGCTCGCCTGTTACAAACTGGTTACTGTTAGCAACTGTGCTCGCCTGTTACGAGCTGCTTGACAGGCAACCAAATGCTCTGTTCTAAACAGTGGATCCGGACCATCACGGGGAGAATTCTTTCTCTCTTATTTTAGATGTTCCTCTCGGTTCTTAGTTAAAGTGAATTGTTATAGTACAATTCGAAAGAAATTAAGATTTCGTTGATGAGTGAGTTTATGGCCAAAAAGAATGATGATGTTGAAGTATTGATATGAAACTAGGATAAGTTTTAGGCGGAGGACTGACGCATTGAATACCGAAAAAAAATGTGGCGGCCACAACCTCATTGGGGTTGAGGGGAAGTTTTAATTTGATTTTTGGGTCTTTTTCGTTTTCTCTGTGGTCTAGCGGTCCGGCTTCGGACTTCGGAGGTCCTGGGTTGGGCAACAGAATAGGAAATGTTTATTTTTAATTTTCTATAAAAAAATAACGTTGCCCGGTATTGGATATGTGCCCGGTTGGCTATAGGCTTGCCACCTATTACATTGCTGGACTTAGTTTCTTCGGCTAGTCGTGGGTGCTTTGGTTGTTCCTCTGTCTACTTCTTCGGGGATATGGGCTTGAAGACACTTTTTTACGTTTTATAGTATTGAATGGTATACAAGTAGATTTAAAAAATTTAGTAATAAAAACATTTGATGCTAAGAAATGCATGTCGTTTATACAAAGTAAATATGACAAATATGTTAATATCCTTATATGTACCAGCTACTTTACCTTACAAATTGAAACACAACAATGTCAGTGTTAGGTACAAATATACCAATGCTTAGGCAATAGCATCCCCGTCCAATAGAGTATGTGTGCGGTAGGTCGGGGCCGCGGTCGGCGCGGCGGCGCGGGGGCGCGCGGGGGGGCGGCGGCGCTCCGCAAGCAGAGCTACTCGCTCTTCCTCAAGCAGCGCGCCGTTCTCTTCTCCGCCAAGAAGTGGAAGTAACCCAGCACACACGACGACACACACAACATTAACTAGCACTACACCAACTGGACCACTGCTTCCCAATCGGTTTTAAAACTCGCGTACCACAAAAGCTAAAGAATGCAGACGACAGACATTATTTAGTAAGTTTAAATTAAACTTATAATTATGCTACACATATGGACAAATTTAGCAATTTGACCATATCTTAGTCCATATTTATAACAAGCTACTACTCATAGCAAATTAAATTTAAACGTGTTGCTGTCTAATATACGAGTTAAACATAAACTCGCGTTCCTCTTGTATATGGTATAACATAAAAGAAAAAATTCAGATTTGTTTTCACACCAAAACTATCGTAAAAACTATCTAAACTTTAAAGTCTAAGGTGTTCTAATCGATTTATTTTGAATTGTTACACGTACCCCTGGTGATATGCGTATCACTGATTGGGAAACACTGCTCTAGTAGGAATCGACTTTACTTTTAATAAAGCGTTCCATTACATACATTCCATAAACCGTTAAGCATAAACGCGTATTTAGAAATACTTTTTCAGATTAGCTTTTTCTATAAGATTTGAATGTGATGCTAAAAAGACATTTTTTCATAATTTGTCTGTATAATTACAGACATATTAATCGTTACAGAAAAAATCACGTTCAAATAAAATTTTCAACTCTAGTCATAAAATTATGCAGAAAAATAAATAGTAAATAATAATATACAAGAATAAAGTTTGCATTTTAGAAGTTCACTACGGCAGGCATATATATCTTCACTAAGCAACCAAACATTACCGGTTGCCTAATAATGAAATAAAGAGCCAATTAGTTCATAATACAATAGTTTGAAAAACTACGAGTATTATAAACTAACTGTCGAAAAAATGTCGGAAGTAGATATTGAAACTGAACTATAAAGCATAGATTCGATACCATAGACTGAACAACAGACGCGTTAGAAAAGAGAGCTGGATTCTTTACTTTTTAACGGTCGTGGGTCTTACTACAAAATTATACGCGATTAATTTGAACAAGTTCCACAAGCCAGCTTTTCTTTACATTCAAAATATATTTCGGAAAAATTAAGGCCAAGAAACAATATTCGGGGAGCTTGATAGTTATATCTTTAATTTTCCCCTAAAAAATGTTAAAAAATCAGCGATATTCCATAAAGTCGCCTATTATGAACATTATTTTGTCTTTGTTTTTACATTTACATACCAGCTACGCTTGTGTGAGTTTACATGAGTCATTTCTTGTGGCTCCTTTGAAATGATCTACAATGGTGATGATTCTGCTGTTCACAATCTAAACTTATTTTAGACTAATTAACGCTATCTTTTTCAAATGAAACAGAAACTAAAGAGATGGAGCATTCTAGATATGTCAGATTAGTCCAGACATGTGAAATTGTGACGTTTTTAATCAACGTTTACTAGTAGATTAAACGTCTGTAAAAATTATGTGTACAGACTAATTTGCTAGCACTAAAAGTGTTTTGTCCCTTTCTGTTACTTTTGTTGAAAGAAGATAGCGATAACTAAAATTGGTTTGGTGAGTGCACAACAATATTACTACCGATGACTCACAAATATCACGAAATGAAAAATGGATCATATAGCATTCAAATACGCAAATTTATTTATTCGTAATATGTTAAATATATGTAGTTATCGATGTAATGTGTTGTTTTCTGTCGTCGATGTGCAACGGGGTTATATGCTCACTTACTCCTGCCCACCCTCCTTTTTATCATTTTATTGTAAAAACTTCGGTTTTATATATTTTTATAAAATATGCTATCCCTTGATAAGGCTGAGAGAACTTTTTAATCGGTAAACTAATCGTATATTAACTTAGCAATACATATGTCACAAGTACGTATTGCCAGATCAATAAATGAAAAAAGAAAATATTTAAAAAATGTTACAAATGTATAATTATACAGCAATTTTCAATTTCTATTCATTTAAATTGCAACTTCTATTTTCTAAAGCGAGGTAATTCTCAGTAGTTGTCTATCCAGTTTTTAACGATTTTAATGATATGTAATTGAGCAATTGCAAGTGCATTGCAAGCAATTGAGTAATTTGCCTTTTCTGTAATGCATTAATTTGCATTTGTAAATGAACGGTAAAATGGTTCTTTCTTAATGACTTATGTATCGCTAATCTTGTGATTTTTTGAAATGGGTAATTTTTTGGTAAGTAAAGATTTAAATTTAAACGATTCAGCGTCCAAAAAAATCCTGTATGAATACTTTGTAAGTTGAAATGATCGCCAAATACTTAATTATTTTATAAATAATTGTTTTTACTACTACAGATGTAGTAATGTTGATGATCTGAACATAGAGCTAATTGAAATGTACTATTTTATTTTAATATAGGGAAAACTAGTTTACTAAGCCTTATCAAGGGTCAAAACTTAAGGTAAAATTAATGAAGGATACATAACTTTTATTGTGATTATTTTAATTGCCTAGTCAACTTTAAAGACATTTGCTAGATACTTAAGTGTAATTTAATATTAAGTATTATTTTAAAACACGCACTGATTTTATTTAAGTAAAGCGCCACATTATTATGAAACTATTCTGTGGTAAGAGTTTTAGTTTATTTGTTTAATCTGTATTAGTTTGGTCTTTTGAAAAAGCCAAAAACTTAATTAGTTTTAGTGGTGCCCATTCTGCTTGGCATCTTAAAATTTATTTAAGGTTATTACAATCTTCTAAACGGACACGAATTAACGATTACTATACTACAGTTTCACATTAATTGTATTAAAACATTTATGTTTACTTTTATCAAAACTTTTTCATGGGCTGTTACTTGCCATACTTGCTGTAAATATAAACTTTTAAATTGGACTCACATTTCGTTTTTTTCGAAAATAAATTGCCATTCAGATCGCTATTGTTGTGTCAAACCATCCATCATAGCGTGGAGTTAGTGTAACTTGAGTTGCTTTTAATAGGTTTTGAAAGACTAAACTTTTTTAATAAGTGTTCGATGTAAACTAATTTACAGCTTAATACTCTTTCATGCTTTTAAAAGAAAGAGACAACCTAAAATAAGTTTTAGAATGCAAATACATAATTTATTAAAATAATTCTAGTCTATAGATCTCATCAAACTAGTCACTGTGTTTTTTAATACATGGAAATGTGATAATGATAAAAAGGTATCTTTGTATGGTAGTTTTATGTTACCAACTTTTGACAAAATAAAACTTGGTGAATGTGCAAACATGTTTTTTTATCTGACTTGAATTATATTCAGCTAGGGGGCTGATTCTGTATCTTTTTAGTGATGATCACCGAGTAGTGTACATCAAATGACGTGTTTTTTATTTGCTGTCTCCAGTGACCAACAGAAATACAATGGAGATAGCAAATAAAAAACACGTCATTTGACATTTATTTGATGTACACTTTACCCAGTGATCATCACTAAAAAGATACTGAATAGCCTCACAGAAACTAATGTGTTTTAGAGATAGGTGCAAATTTGACATTATACGTTAGTGCTATTACTTATTCTGTGCGCTTGTGTAATTATATGCAGTTTGTATGAAAAAAATATGTATGGACTTTAAACTGGTGCCTAAAACATATGCATAACACCTGCTTGTACGTCATCGCCTTTTTTCTATACAATAAAGTCGCCTTATTGCAGTCGCAGTATATTAGGGCGAAGAGGTAAGATAGACCAGTCAATGTAGATCTCGACATTTGAGTATATACAGGGTTACATCTAAAGGGCAAACATTTTGAGATGATCCAGCTTTCAATCTCCTTTCGATTTATAAAGTTATTTCGACGTAAAATTCATGACGCATGAATTTAGAAGACATTTATCTGACTCCTGGTGACGTCATGGCTCGTACTAGGTACGACTTATCAGTATTTTTACGTACTACACTAAGTAAATACTAATTCTTGGTATACCTACTCAAAACAAACTTTAATATTATTTTTTATTAAAATTTGGCTGCTCCTTTAAATGTTACCCGTTATATAAAAAGCTCGTGTCACGTTATTGGAATATTATACTCCTACTTAAAACTTGGCCTATCAATGGGAGAACTATATATTTTTTATGCGCGGGAAGTTGTAATTAGATTTTAAGTTTAAATAGTTTCAGTATAATGTGGCGTATGTTTGTGTTGTTCCATTCCACTCGAAGTAAGAATTATTTAAGTTGTATGATTTTTTATTTAATACTCATGTGAAACATGAATGGGATTTAATATTTTCTATATTAGAATGTGGAAATAAAAGACATTTCATGAGATATTGTTTTTTTATTACAAAAATACTTAATACAGAACATACATTGAACCAGCCATACATCAATTGGAATTAACTTATTATTATTCCCTAATTACAAAACATAGTCGGGAAGATTGGTTGAAAAATTATTTTTAAAAGTAAAATAGTAAGTATCTTCACGCCCATATCCCCGAAGAGGTAGAGGTAAGATAATAAGTCCCACAATATGATAAGTGGAGAGCCTTATCGCCAACCGGGCACATCTCCAATCCCACGCAACGTAAATTGAAAAAACAAAAAAAACGTCTTTCTGTTGCCAGACCCGGAACCTCATGCAGTCAAGTCCAACACCCGGTCCGCTAGACCACAGTGGCGAAATTATTTTTAAGACCGTCTTATTTCCAATATACATAAATAAAAAATGCATACTTAGTGAAATTTTATTGTGTACTATTAGCTTTTTTTTACCAGTTGATTTGCAACAAAAGCACAAGTGTATCGTGGAAAAGTACAAGTATTCAAAAAAAATCCTCAAGAGCTGCTCGACTTAATTTTTCTACCTCAAAGAGGCAGTTAAAGGAAATAAAAATAATAAAAAGAAATAGCCCAAAACTTAAAGTTGACCTGGACTTTTTTGTCTAAAAGCTGAGTTTGTCAAGATGGTTCTTACCTTTTTCGGTGTGTACTTCTCTTACTAGGTCTGTGCCTACTTACATGTAAAGTCTGTTTTTCCTTAGGAGTCCAATTTGGTAAACAAACACCACTTGATAGAAAAACATCAAAGTTTTACATTAATCTCACGCACTGAACTAAATGTTTTTGGTTTTACATATTCAAAACTTAGTTTCGGTATGTTTAACACTGAAATCTGTTTCGAATTCATCAATTTAACTCATAAAATTTGCAAAAAAATTTGGAAATTGAAATCTATGTGCACAGATAAGTTACACGATATGAACTTTGACACATAGAACTTAAGATTGTCTATGCAATTTATAAACATGGGCAATGATGAATGCATTTGAATGATAAATTGAATGATTGTTTTGCAACGAAGGCAATTTTTTTTGCAAAATAAAGTCTTCCAATCGGTTTTAAGAAATCGACTTTAAGAAATAATTCAAATATCAGTCATTCAAATACAATGTTACATTGTGATATTCTAGCAACGCAACAAGATAAATTCAAACGTCAAGTAAAATTATCAAAACATACAATTTCTTTTTCCTTGGGGAAAAACTTTCCTTTATTTATGGAACCCCCTAAAGTAAGAAACTACCATTCGTTACAATTTTTAATTTTATTTATATTTATTAAATGATGCTTTAATTATTAATTCGAAATGAGTTTCAAAATAAAAAAAGTAGCAAGATATTTCATAAACCAAATGTAAACCTATTTAGTCTATTTTCTTAAAACTCCAATTATGTAAACAAACAGCACATCATAGAAAAATATCGAAGTTTCACACCAATCGTATGCACTAAATACAACATGAATTGTTCGGAGTATTCTGCGCTCTAAGCAGAATGTTTAAAACGAAAATCTGTTTCGAATTTACCATTTTAACACATTAAATTTTAATAGACTTCTATCGCCATTATATTCAAAGTAGTGCCGCCTTTCTCTGTCAGTTTTTACTTCTCTATACAAAATGTGATACCATCTGTTTTTTGTAACAATTATTATTTGCACAGTACAACCTCAATAGATGCGCACATCTGGCTCGGTACAATGGTTAATGGCTATTAAGTTCACAAAAGTCAACAATGACATTCACGAGTACAGGTCCTATTGTAACTTGCTAAAACAAAAACAATAAACCAGCGTCAACTGGGCAGAGATCCAATCCGGGGCAACGTCTTTTACATTAGAAAACTCAAAACACACACTTTCCACTTTTTTCCTATTGCCCGGCTTGGAGACTTACTAAATATACACTATCCATTATGTTTTGGCAAGATATAAGATAAACAAACACACTTTCTCTTATATAATATTACTACTATGAATATAGTACTAGTATCTACTGAATAACTGTACTAGTATTGATCAATAAATATCATTCATTCACGGTAGTATGTCATTCTTGTTCATTCGGTCATTTGATAATTCCCAACCATATTCATTGTCTACGGCTGCCTAATGTCACTGTACCGCCATTATTGTTTACCAAATTGAACTCCTAAGAAAAAACCGACCTTAGGTATTGTCGTGGGTTATTGAATTTATTTTTTCTTTTTATTACCAGCACATAGTACTAGTAGTGGTAGTAGTAGTTCGCGCACGCTTACTAAATACTAGTGTAGCAATGAGTTGATTAAGAGTGACTCTTCAGTTAGTTCTATGATACTTCTAAATGTCTTTAAAATTCTGATCAAGTATGGCACAAGTGTCTTATGGACCCAGATAACATAGGTAGTTAGTTCCAATAATTTACGGAGTTTCTATGGGAAAGCTTGATGATAGGCATCACTAACCGTTAGTCAAATTTATTTCAGTCTTCCACAACTATATTTTGTTCATAGGTTTTGACCAAACATAAAAAGACGGATTATCCGAAGGCACAACATACAGGGATCGTATTTTCAAGGTTTAGCTGTCGTCTTCTTCGATCTTAGGTGCCAGGTAGTAACGGATGTGACCTATGTCCGGGATACGGTACTCGACCACCAGGGGGACATCCGCTGACATCGAGAGTTGGACCTGGAATAAATTAATAGTAAAATAAAATATATTTTTGAAACAAGCTTTTATATGTAAGGGCTATTCCACAGCAGTAGACCTGAGAAGTATTATTCAAGATATATTAAATAAGCCCAACATGATATTAGGATAATAATGTTGAGAATTTTAGGAGTTCCTTTAGCCACCTTCCGATTTCATCATCATATTTGCTCCAGGTCAGAAAGATTTTGCATTGTCATCCGATTTACACTAGCATGCAAAATTTGTGTTATCACTACATAGTATAAAACAAAGTAGCATTTCCCTGCCTGTCCCTATGTACGCTTAGATCTTTAAAACTACGAAACGGCTTTGATGCAGTTTTTTTAACAAATAGATTAATTCAAGAGGAGGGTTATATGTATAATATAATAATAGCAAAGAAGTTTGTACACTCGTACAAAGCTGGGATGGGCTGCTAGTTATTAACATAATGAAATCTCGATCGGCGTTTATATTCCTATTTAGAATATAAAAATAAAGATTTAGATTGCAACAGAAACTAATGACCAATAATAATAGCCCATCCAAGATAATATTATCGATTTTGACCCAGATCATTGTCAAAAACAAGATATGCCAGGAAATATGTTTCTGACTGGTAAAAAATTGATGTAGTCTATAGACACCAAGTGTGGTGTTGCTATCCTATCACTGAAGCAGAAGAAGGGAGGGAAGGAAACATAAAAGATGCTATGATAGTAAGAGTAGGAAAGTCATGTTTTGGTTAGGAGGGTAGGGTAGCCAATCGACTTGTCAAATATTTGACACGTCAGTCACTAAAGGCCAGGGGTATCTCTTACCATCAGGAGAACCGTGTTTGTTCTATCACATAAAATAGTACACACCTGTCCACTTAAAGACGTGGCTTTCGTAAAGTAGTTTAGATATTGACAGGCGAAAGTGAGGGTGACTGGCTCCTCCATTTCTATCACAACTGCCTCTTCCTCCTTGTCTATAGAGGCTGTTTGTGCCAGCTTGATGTTTGCTGAACCAATGTCACCGCTGGCTGAGAATTTCACTCCTGAAATATATAAGTAAACCATCAAAGTATAAAAACACCAAATTTAAATTTTATAAACACCCAGACCTAAGAGATTTATGCA
>NJDC01000916.1:59318-73113 GCA_002245475.1 Calephelis virginiensis
TTACAAGGGGAAGAGGGGGGTCAAAATCTTCAAATATTGCATTACGTAATACTTGAATGATCCCTAAAATTGATTTTATCACTGGCACTGGCAGGCAGCAGCAGTCCACAAGCGGACTACAACAGCTGGATGTCCAGCTATATATTTTTATCAACAGTAAATCCTCTTTTTTAAAAATAACAATAGCCTACTAATTTCCAATCACGGCTTTGCCTGTTTATATATTTTTTATAAATTGTAACCTATATGTTCTTTTTACTATATTCCTGTAAAGTTTTATTTAAATCTGTTCAGAAGTTTGTGTGTGAAAGAGTAACATCAATTCTTACAAACTTCACATTTTAGTAGGATGTTCACCAGAGATGTTCAATTGTTCAAAGTTTCTCAGTCTAGCTGATACAAACAAATATTTTCTATATTAGTAGACAAATTCCTTATAAGAAAACTTGACTTGATAACACTAAAAATAACTTACCTTCCCAAATTCATGCCCATTGAAATATTTCTATCACATCTATATTTGTCAAAACCATCAGCTCTTAAAGATAGAGATACTAGGGAGACGTGAGAGTTGTCCATAGCCTGTAAAATTTTTTTTTTTAAACACAACAACAAACATTTTAACACATTTACTTTAACGTATGTTATAACCTTTAAGTAACTAAGTTATCCATAGATTTTTTATGTACATAAAAATCAGTTGCCGTTGGTTAGTATTGCTAGAAATATTTCAGTTACCTGCAGTTGAATCCCATTATCATCGCAGTCGAAAGTAGCTTGCGTTAAAAGATCTTTTATTGCTTCTAGGACTTTCTTCAAGATGGAACTTTTGAGAAGGCGTGCTTCAAACATTTTGACTTCTGAAATTAAGTAGGTATAGCTCACTGACTTATTACGTTTTAGAATTAATGTCATGCTTTATCAAACACACAATTACAGTAAGTACAGAGTTTTAGATAAGTAAAATGAAACTTGGCTTTGTGTTGTCTTGGCTAGGACAGATAAAATGTAACTTTCTCACCTCGTAATGTTAGGATTTATGTGTAGAAATGAAATAATTTAAAAGAAAAAATAAACAGACAGCGTAAAATCTAATTTCTAAGATCGACAAGTAACAACCGGCCTGGCAGCGGGAAAAATTACCGCGAAATTATGGGAACTTCAAAATTTAAATGACTTTGACGTTTGACATCCAAGTATAGACTATAGATTCGCCTCATACGTTCGGCTCGGAATCGGTATTCTAAAAAAAACCTATTAAATCGAAATGAAAATCCGAGCAACTTACAAACAAATTAAATACCTACTTATAGGAAAATGCTGATGTACATAACTCCGCTACATACAGGTGACCCTGGTTTTTCTTTCGTGTTTTCGAATTTCGTACAGAAAATTTATGATGTCTTTATCAGGTCTATGGGTTTGAATTAACTTCTATTTTTCTGGGATCAAACTAGGTACCGAAAATTTTTATTATATTTTCATTTAGAATCATTCGGAACATAGGATTCAGGTCGTATAATACATTTGGTGCACCTGAAATTACATTCCGATTTTCCGTTTGGAATTATGCCGAATACATGTGGCAGGCCTAATAAATCTCCTAGTCTATGGTCTAATCCAGTGTTTCCAGCCGTACGATTTAAATCGTATTTATATGATTTTTTCGACCTAAGTAGTTACCATCGGTAAATTACCATCGGTTGACACCATATTATACGACCGTGTTTTTACTCAAGGGTAATTGCAAATTTTATAGTAGTTGTGTTAAAAGTTTATTGCGTACTACTTTTTACCTGACTCTAAAAATAACGTGGTTCCAAATTTGACTGTATGTTTTTTAGTATGTTTGTTACGCGATTAAGTACTAGGCCATTAACTAAACAATTTTGATGAATATTGTTTTAGAAATTACATTCTATTAAATTAAATTAGGTTATGATATTCAGCAGAGCTATTATTGATTAAGTATTCAACATAAGCAACAAATAGCATTACTCGAGCTATGACTCAAAACCACTAGTCGAAACATAATAAAATTAATATGAGACCACGTTAGCTATCTTTGTTTTGAATCATCAAATCTAATAAAACGTCACATCTAATAAAACATGGAATCAGTTTTTGCGGTTTTAACTGTTTTCTAAAATAACTAACAAAATTACGGAATGAAAGTGATTTTGATTGGTCTGTCGTACGATTATTCACTGAGTAAAGTTGGCAGCACTTGTATTGTATAAACTTCTCATAATTCATGTCAAAATTCATAAGAGAGTTTTGGCGCCGTCATGAATGAAGATGGTCGTAATTTTTTCACAATTATTGAATTAAGTGTAAAATATGAGTAAAATTGATTAATTTAGGTGTGAATTAGTTTGATTTTGTTCAGTGAAAGTGCACTAATGAAATAATCATGAAGAAATTAGTGTATCGTGAATTTCCTCGCTGCCGCCAAATCTCATAAACGAGCTTGTGTAACGAAACTACCGCTTTACTCAAGACCCAGACAAGATTGTGTAAATAGTGACTAATGACTGAAATAAAGAATAAATACGGAAGACATAAATTGAAAATGTATAACAAGAAAAAGATTTATTAATACGGAAGACGTGGCTGTATGGACACAGATCCTTTGCCTTTTCCCGACTGGGATAAAATTAAAAAACAACAAAAAAACAAATTAAAAAAAAAAACAAAGTAAAAAGAATTCACACTAGACAGGAGTTTTGGCGCCATCGTGAATGAAGATGGTGGTATTTTTTCACAATTATTGAATTTAGTGTAAAATATGAGTAAAATTGGTTAATTTAGGTGGGAATTAGTTTGATTTTGTTCAGTGAAAGTGCACTAATGAAATAATCATGAAGACATTAGTGTATCGTGAATTTCCTCGCTGCCGCCAAATCTCGTAAACGAGCTTGTGTAACGAAACCACCGCTTTACTCAAGACCCAGACAAGACTGTGTAAATAGTGACTAATAACTGAAATAAAGAACTAATATGGAAGACATAAATTGAAAATTTATAACAAGAAAAAGATTTATTAGTACGGAAGACGTGGCTGTATGGACACAGATCCTTTGCCTTTCCCTGACTGGAATAAAATTAAAAAACAAGGTTGGCGGGAACTCAGATAAAGGGGATACTTTATCTGAGGGCGGGAACGGTCGGAGGGGGAAGGCGCGCTTTTCGAGGGTTCCCTCCAATCTTTAAGCTAAAAATGTGTAATATGATGTAAAAATGTATAATTTGTAAATAAATTAAAGTGTAAATATTACTTAGTTGTGTGTAAATGTGATTTAGTAAATAAACTATGCCAGTGAAAGACTATTGTCGAGTTTTATCACGACAGAAGAGGCAGAGGCCTTAACAAGAAAGAAATTTGAAGACGAAACTAAAAAAAGACATGAAATATTAAGATATGGGTTTATTACATAATATAAGACTAGTATAAAATATAGAGGTAAAAAAAAGAATATTAAAAATACTTTTTGCACTGTCGTAGAAGTTTTGGCGCCAACATGAAAGAAAATGATTTTGGTGTTCAGAATTTTAGTTTTATAATTTGTGTGAAAATGAATGAAAATAAAATTGGTTAATTTAGGTGGGAATTAGTTTGATTTTGTTCAGTGAAAGTGCACTAATGAAATAATCATGAAGAAATTAGTGTATCGTGAATTTCCTCGCTGCCGCCAAATCTCGTAAACGAGCTTGTGTAACCTAGACAAGACTGTGTAAATAGTGACTAATGACTGAAATAAAGAACTAATAGGGAAGACATAAATTGAAAATTTGTAACAAGAAAAAGATTTATTAATACGGAAGACGTGGCTGTATGGACACAGATCCTTTGCCTTTCCCCGACTGGGATAAAATTAAAAAAACAATAAAAAACAACAATCAAACTAGTCAACAATTTTAAAATATTATATTTTTAATTACATGTTTTAAAAAATGGACGAAGCGAGTAATACTAATTCAGCAATGGAAGATAAACCTAGTCCACCGGTTTGCCTTATTGTATTAGGTAAGTAAAGCAACAGTAATGGTTCTGATGTTCTGAAAATCTAACCTATCTTGATGCAATGTTTTGTATTTTGTTTGAAGTGCTATCTACAGAAAACTACTGATTTTAGGAATGGCTGGTGCTGGAAAGACTTCTTTCACTAAACGTCTTGCTTCCAAGGTTGTGAATGAATATAGACCTTATTTGATAAACTTAGATCCGGCATGTTTTGAAGTACCATACCCAGCAAACATTGGTAAGTTTTTTTTTAAATAAGTGATAAATATCCTTGGACATAATACACAGATTGGAATAAACTTAAATAAATATTCTAATCTAACCCCAAAGTTGCTCGACTGAAGAAATAAGCTTGCTAGCATTTTGTTTTTACTCAAATACCAGTGTCCTGACTTTACATACAATTTTACAAATTACAAACATATAACACTTTAAAGTATTAAACTGCTGGAATGAGTACGGAGTAAGGGACCTATCCTAATTCATTTATTTGGTACTTGGGAGTTTGCCAATAATAACCATTACATAGAAATATTTATATGTGATGTACATTATGTATGTGTCGTATAAAATTATAAATCATTTTTTATATCTATGAATTTCTTGTACTATAACTAAAAAAAATTAAGAAATATTACCACCACCTTATTGCAATAATTACTTCTAGATTTTTTATTTAAAGGTTATGTAGCTTCTCAGAACCCTTTTTGAAATAAAAAGATAAATTGACCATTAATTTATTTTATATTAATAAATATTTATAGTAAGCAATGCAAATATTTGACTATTACTATACTCGGTGGTATTGTCAAGAGATCATATATTTGTATTGCTGAATGTGAAGTGGAGAAGGAGAATAATGAGTTTTGGCTCCATAGAGAGAAAAGATGGTTGAAGTTTTTTCATAAATATGGAATTTCGTGTTTGTACTAGGTGAAATTAGTCAATTTTGGTGGCATTTTGTACAATTTTGTTCAGTGAAAGTGCACAAATGAAATAATCATGAAGAAATTAGCGTATTGTGTATTTCTATGTTGCAATTCTCATTACATGAGCTTGAGTACTGAGGCTACCGCTTTACTCAAGACCCTGACATGACTTTTTAACAACTTATGACTAATTATAATTGAATCCTGATTTTGGAAAATTTGATGCAAATTTCTACTTGACTAATGGCAAAATACTAACGTGAATGCCAAAACTTAAAGGAAGAAAGAAGCAGGAGAATAATTTCCATGATTCTTTGGTTAAGAGTGGCAGTTAATTGAAAGTAATGGCACACCAAGTAGATTCCATATACAGATTGCCGGTTTTGATTTGAATCGACATATATGTATAATGTAAACTACAAAAAAAAGAGAATTGTATTGCTTATCTTATTTGCAAGTCAGATCAGAACTGGGCTTAAAATTAAAAGATAGTATAAAAATAACAAAAGGCATGTCCCATTGGTTTGGTTATGTGTAAAAATAATAAATTTTAACAAAACAGATATACAATGTGAATGTGGATAGTTGTAGGTACCTGGGGAGACTTAGGTTAATGTATAAGAACCAACGCACTCCGATATTATCCAAAGGGTTAAGAGTCTCTGAAACTGGAATATTTGTATGAAAAGTGAATTAACTAATGGTAAGCTAGGCATGTCCATAAGGATTGTCACCTATCACTCAATATTCTCTGCCTATCACATGAGATATGCAATTAATTAATTTATGTTTAGGTGTGAAATTGACTTATAGAATAACATAATTTTTCAGATATACGTGACACTGTAAACTACAAGGAAGTGATGAAACAGTATGGCCTTGGTCCTAATGGTGCTATAGTAACTGCCCTAAATTTGTTTTCCACTAAATTTGGACAGGTTGTTGAATTAATTGAAAAGGCTGGGAAGAAACACAAATACTGTGTAATTGATACTCCAGGTATAGTTATTTTTTGAATATTATAAGACCAACATGTTAGTGAATTTTATCAATTTGATACTAAGCAAGAAATCTAAACTATATATATACAATATGTGTTACTGCATATAGGTACGATATATGTACAATACATCAAAGTATGTGCATAGCCAATTTGAGGCTGATGTCTTAAGGCTAAGAACTCAGGAGCAGTTTTCACCCGCGCGCGCCGTTGTCATGGAACTGCAGTATTATTTCAAAACTCACAACTTGTACGGTCACGCAGATGTTGCGGTTGAAATCATCGTTCACAAACTTGTACGATTCTACCGACGGGCAACGCCCGCGTCGTGAAATGTGCTCTTATTTTTTTTTGCATATAAATCTAGTCTACAGAATCTGCAGGCCAGCAAACGTGGCGGGTGCAGGTGATAGCTGCCCCGTGAGTTCTTAGCCTTTAGATATCAGCCTCAGATTGGTCAACACCTAGGTCGTGAAATGTGCTCTCTTACATTTTTGCATATAAATCTACATTCTACAGAAGCTGCAGGCCAGCTAATTCGGCGGGAGCGAATGATTACAGCCCCGTGAGTTCTTAGCCTAAGCCGAAGAGGTTGGTAGGTTTGCAGGATTTCCCTACCTTTAATAGCAACATCACAATGGTGAATAATAGTCAAGATAACTGAGACAGTAGTATGTGGGTAGTTTTAAAATGGTGTTAGACATTTTTTTTATTGAAATATATGAAAAAAAGTCCATCCTAGAATCACATTATATGCATCATATTTTCTTGTATGGAACCGTAAAAAAGATAATTTTTAACCTATTTGCTTTGTATCTTTCAGGTCAAATAGAAGTATTCACTTGGTCAGCTTCAGGCACTATAGTGACAGAAGCATTGGCAGCAACATGTCCTACTGTTGTTGTGTATGTTATGGACACAGTGCGGAGTGTCTCACCCATTACATTTATGTCAAATATGCTGTATGCTTGCTCCATACTGTATAAAACTAGGCTTCCTTTTATCGTTGTCATGAATAAGGTACGACTTTTTAATTTCTTCCTATTTTTTGGATGACTTATCCAGATTAGTGTCTCTGCCTGCCACCATTAATTTAGTTTTTAATTGGATAAGAAGGCTCGTGTTTCTTTGCAGAATAGACCATCTGCTTTTCTGCTAGACATCTCGTAAAAGGCGAGCACAGGCTTACCGTCACTAACATTGTGACGTCTGACTGGGTGGTAAAATTTTGCAGCAACTAGCCCGGATTGCTACCAACGCCTTACCTATTCTTGCCGCCATACAGTCAGCGCTTGCCGTGGACGTGTTCCGGATCGGAGAGTAAGGTAGCCGGTCAACTTACTTTTGCTGGAGGCCTAACATCCCGGCTTCAGGTTGACAGAGCACCATTACCACATTTGGTGTCTCTAGGCGGCGTGAATTTCTATCCGTCAGCTTGTTTGCCTTCTATTATCATAAAAAACAATAAGCGGACTGGTTTTCTGGGTACATGTCACCTATAGGCATCAAAATGTGGTAATGATGTGCTGTCATTTACTATCTGAGAAGGCAAACTTCTTGTGAAAGGGAATTCACTGTCTACGCTGCCTTCCACACAGGAAGAAGACAATAGTCAACAATGACGTTACTGTAACAGCATTAATGTGGTAGCATTGCACCTGATGCTGTTGGAAGACTCTTATTTATTATGACTAATAATGATTGGTTTATCTCGCAACATACATTTTTGATTGTGGAGAGGTAACAGCTTCAATCATGGGCACTTGGTAAAATACGTTATTATTGCATATCACTTATGTTATTAAATCAATGGAAATATTTCAGAAAGATATAGTAGACACTGCATACGCTGTAGAATGGATGCGAGATTTTGAAAGTTTCCAAAACGCTCTAGACAGTGACGTAAATGAAGAAGGTACAACTTACGCGAGTAACTTGGCCCGGTCTATGGCATTGGCACTAGATACATTCTATGCTGATTTGAAATGCTGCGGAGTTAGTTCACACACTGGAGAGGTATGTATATTTTTTTTTAAAGAAGAGGAAGGAAGGAAGATGATGGCAAACTGCCATCAGTTTATTTTAGATTTCTTTAAGCTGTATTCTTTTAGAAATACTTCTGTAGTGAACAGATATCTCTAGACAAATTATTTAGATTGACCTAACTCCAAAGAGTACAAAATACAAACATATGATATTGTTTTCCTATAAAAAATGAGTATCAATCTTCAACACTAATACATTAAAATACATTGGTTTAAATTCTGTGACAAAGGCATTGTGAATGGATTATTTGTTTGTAGTTCCAAATTGATTTTTTTTTGTTAGAGTGGCACACATTTTTTCCATTTTGGCGGTGTTTGAATAGTTCATATAGATACCAAATTAAATAAACACCTAGACAGATATAATCTGATTACATTTTGCCCAACTCTGTTACTCACTTTACAACCAAAATTAATATCCTATCTAGTAGATAGGATATTAATTTTGGTTGTAAAGTGTAAAGTAGATAGTATCTACAGATAAAAATAGGCCTTCTAGTATTTTGTTGCCAAGATATTTTTGTTATACCAAAAATAATAGCAGTTACCTAGCAACTCTATCTAAAAAAGCATAATCTCTTGATTTAGATAATTTGTTAATATCGGCTGTTAGAGTAAACACCTGAGCAGCACTCTGTGTAGAATTATACCCAAGCCAGTATTTTACCTGTCCGCTGAGTAGAATGACCATCTGCCTCTGTGCCAAGTGGCTCTTAAGAAACAAGCACAGTTTCAAATATAGGTCATGTCAACAAAACCACTGGTTGTAGACCCGTGCTGCAACTTGCCCGGGTAGGAATCCATCGGTTTTATTTTTACCTTACTCCGGCTGCAAAAATTACTTTCTCATGTTCTGGTCCAGAGGGTAGGGTAGCCGGTACACTTGCACAATTGGTCTATCATCTTGGCCACAAGACAGCGCCGCACTTTGTAACATCTATGGTGTAAATATGCTACTTGCTTATTTGCTAACCTCTTAAAAAATTTAGTATTGTTAAAGTAAAATCTTTATAAAAGTATTTGCTCAATATTTGCAATAGGCTAGAAAAATTTTATAAGTTCGAAGTAAGAATCACTTTATAGCATAAAACCAAGTCGCTTTCAGCCGTCTATCCCTATGTATGTTTATATCTTTAAAACTACGGTTTGATGCGGTTCTTTTATTTATAAATAGAGTGATTCAAGAGGAAGGTTTATATGAATAATAATATTGTCCACACTTCCGAAGCTGGGACGCGATGCTAGTTTATTTATAATCAAAATGTTTTGCAGGGCCTAGATGAGTTTTTCAAGCTAGTTGATGAAGCTGTAGTGGAGTATGAAACGTGAGTAATACTATAATGGTTCATATTTTCTATTATATTTTTTAAATGATTTATTTTTTTATTTAATTTCATGTAAGAGTTGAGCAAACAAGCATACAACTGTCCTGATGGTAAGAGGTAACCGTGGGAGAAAATAAATAATAAAGGATATATAGATGTTACAAGGAGCATCACTGTCCTTTGACCGGGATGTTATGATTTTATGTCTATCGTGCAACTCTACAGGCTACCCAAATCTTTTGACAGAAACATGATAGTCATTATAGGTGCAGGAAGGTAAGGCGGTTGATACCAAAAAAGTAAGGAAAGGAAAAAAGAGGATATAAGGAACTTTCTAATAAGAAATTTCAAATATAGTAAAAAGTATATATTTTTACTTTCTTAAAATCGTTTTTTTCAGGGTTTATAAAGCTGATTGGTTAAAAATGGTGGCTGAAAAAAAGTTAGCTCAAAACGAAGATGTGAATAATACGCAAGGTCAGAAATAATTTTAATTTGTTTTTAATTTCTTTATTTAGCATTCTTTTAAGAAAGGATTCTATTTATAAGTATCCCTGGACAAGTTACACAAATTGAATCTAACCCCAAAGTAAGCAAATTATATGTTTGTATTATGGGTATTAGTCAGCGACACTAATACATACATAGAAATACTTAAATAGATACAAGAATAAATTTAATAAACACCCAGACCCGGAAATGCAGACATCTAAATGTTTATCACACAAATGCCTGCCCCCGTCGGGAATCGAAATTATACGCTAGCCATTCGACCAACGAGGAGGTCATTTATGATGTTATAATGGTAAACAATTTTGTACCTACTTTTAAATATTTCCAACAGATTTATTTTTCACCTACACATTTGTTTACTTTGTGTTTAAGCCAGTTAAGCAAACCGTTGTCCAGAAATATAGAAATATTTATTTTATAGATGCATCAAGTTCAGCATTGGACAAGAGGAAATTGATAGACGAAGTTTCAGGTGGTAGGGAGATCGCCGACATGTACCTTAAACATCCCGGCAACGAGAGCTCCAGCGACGATGAGGGCACGGAAACACAACAAAATGAGGATATAGGTAAGGTCATAGCCTGAGGAAACAAGGTCTAGTGATGGGAACCAGACGACTTCAAATCGACGTTTGTCGATATAAATCTTCGATTTTTTAGTTAAGAGGCATTTTTTATATTATAGCAAGATACGTCGCCTATAGATACACTAAGATGAAAATTTGCGTTACCAACAAAATCCACGAGACTTGGATGTTATTCTTTTTCGTTAGATAAGCTTACCTTAACTTCCAAACAGAATATGTCAATGGTGGTAGTTCTGCTGAGCACCAAATAGACTTATTTTAAGTGTATCTATCTTTTTCCAATAAAACAAAAACGAAAGAGATGGAACATTTAGACATGTCAGATTAACAAGATAGCGGAAATATAGTGAGTAGTAAGTAGAGAGTTTAGTATAGACTCTGTGGTCTACCGCTTCGGTGTCAGACTAAAATTCACGAAGTCCCGGGTTTGATCCTCGCGTCAGGCAACGTTGCTCGGGATTGTATATGTGCTTGGTTGGCGATAGGCTTGCCACCTATTATATTTGAGACTCACTAAGTCTTAGTGTCTTCGGCTAGTCATGGGTGTTTAGGTACCTCTGCCTAAAACTTCGGGGATTCGGGCGTGAAGATACTTAGTTTTTCGCAACATAACCTGGCACCATTGGCAACATTGCTGTTGTTAAGGCAAAAATAGATATAGCCGCATTATTTTTAATTTTAAGCCATGACATTTAAATTTGTGATAACTTTAAAACATAAAATGGGATTTTATTTTACGATACGCAAAGCAAATTCGCTACTCCATTCGACTTTGTTTCTGTTTAAACTAAAGAGCTTGTTTTAATAAATTTAATAACTTAAATAACAGACAGACAGTTGAAGCCTCAGTAGCTCAATTGGTTAGAGCATTCGTCGGCTTGAGACGAAAGGTTACAGGTTCAAATCCTGTCTGGGGCGAAATTTTTTCTTTCTTTAAAATTTATAGAAATTTATCCCAAGCACAGGGCAAGTGCTAAAAAAAAAATACGCTAAAAAAAAACTTAAATTTTTCGTTATTTATTAGTTGTGATGATAGTCATTTATTATTTCCATTTCGTGTTTATGGTTTTAATTTTCGGGAAGTTGACATCAAGATCTGCATATGTTCGTGTGCCTATATTATTAAATGTTTTAATATATACATACATATCTTCACGCCAAGTCACTTACGGGGTAGGCAGAGAGTATCGAGTGCCAGACCTCACGATCCTAACAAACCTGTCTTGCTTCCTTCACATTCGTAACCCTTTTCATACAATTTTTTGTATGCAATATTTTGTAAATGTTTTAATACAATTTTTTTTCAGAAATGAGGACAGATCATAATTCCACGTTACGGGATCTCAGAAATAGTAAAACTTCAATTAACACACGAAATAATACTTGATATTGATAATAATAATAATACTTCATTTATCAACCAAAACTTTGGATGTGTATATTGTTTTCCTGTAAGTTAGTGATAGTTAAATGTAAGATATGATCGACATTATAAGTAATAAAATAGTTTTTAATGAGTCTTGTATGTATTATTTCTAGCCATTTCATCAGGCTTTGTCCAGGTTTAAATGTTTTTTTTTTCGGTTGTTAAGAACCACTCTACATTTACGATAAAAATAACCTTGATTACTGTTAACATTAGCTGTTTGCCATTGATAGTCTCGTGAAAATCAGTACAGCGGTTTTGGTGAGTCATTCAAAGTAACAAACAAAAATTGTGTTGTTTGAAGTAAATACAATTTCATATGCATTTTAAAAGTTGACATAACAAAGACTTGTATATTTTAGTTCTTATTAAATACATATTTATCTAGACAGCTCATGTTATATATGTTTAAGTGTATCTGTATGTATATTTGGGTTAAGGTCAAACCAGCTTAACTGGCTTTAATGAATTTTAACATAGATATTATGAAAACTCGGAAAAGTACATAGGCTATTTTCTAACTTCATAACAAGGGGTTCCATATAAGAGCTTTCTTTTCTATTTATAAATAACAATATCTAAGTTACCATAATACACATAAAAAACCTAAGTCCCAAATCGAAAAAAATAAAAACAAAAATATAGCATTAACAATTTTTTTTATTCATAAAACAAAATAGTGTAAAAATTCCTGTATTTTTTAATAAATAATTGCAATTAAGTATTTTGTGACAATGGTAACACAAGTGCAACATTAATTATCTAATAAATATTGATATCATCATATTTTCATTTATAGTAAAATTGTTGTGTCTGGGCGATGGGATCTTTATTAATATCACATGATACTATTATCTTTCTTTGCTGCCGTTATAACGACACAATTTTAAGTAGTAGTAGACGTAGCGTAGTGATGTTGGTTGGTTTGTTGTTACGTCATAATGGGTATTTCTACACCCATGCGCTTTCCTTTTCATCTTGCGTCTTCCATTGCTGGAGATAGTGGAAACATATTTTCCACTTTCCCCATTAGTCATTTTGCAGAATTACCACAAATAATAAGAAATAGACTCGGTACATCACACGCACAAGAGGGATACCCTTAGTTCCCCAACTAAACATTAATATTTCAGATCGATGTTAAGTAACGAATAATATTTCTTTGTCTACCCAGACATATAAATATGTGTTCTTTGAAACCATATCCGATATAGAAGTGTGTATCTACCAGATGAAGAAATTCTTTTAACACGCAAATGTGTCGAATTTGGAAGATCTTGTGCCTGTTGCTTAGAAGAAATAGTAGATTTGTTAATTGTTATTGTTAACAATAACATGCTAACCGGGAAATTCTATTGACATGTTTGATAATAAAAGTTTGCATCTTCTGTTTCGTATAATTTACAAGTGGTAATTCTACGAAATGACTAATTAGGATAGTGAGAGCATAATTGACTGAAAAAATATTTCCACTATCTCCATGGAGCAAAACAATGGAGATAATGGGATGCAATGGGGTCTTTATATTTCATATAATATACGCCTAAAAATTATGGCACATGGCTATAGCGCATGTCACTTGCTCACGCTGATCCAGCGCTTGTGTGTTCGCGCGCAATATTTCATGTGTTTTATAAACAATATGGCGGACGGTAAAATGAAAATATTAGAATTTAATGAAAATTATCTAAAGTATCAAGTATTGTGGGGATTAAAAGCAAAAATATGACACCAATAAGTAATAACTGACGATTTGAAAATCGGATTTATTGTTTTTTTTAAATAATGAATTGTTCAGTTATTTTCAAGACTTGAAGACCGTCGCATTGATGTAGACCAGCCTTTCCCAAAGTGGGCGATAACGCCCCCATGTGGGCGCTGGAAGCCTAGAGGGGGGCGGTATAAATCTTGAAAAAAATGTTTTTTTTTTAAACTAGGCGCAACAAA